>CAUYQU010057412.1:0-26593 GCA_963574635.1 Cheracebus regulus | reverse complement strand
AACTTAAACAAATTTATAAGAAAAAAACAACCCCATCAAAAAGTGGGCAAAGGATATGAACAGACACTTCTCAAAAGAAGACATTCGTGCAGCCAAGAAACATGAAAAAAAATGCTCATCTTCACTGGTCATTAGAGAAATGCAAATCAAAACCACAAAGAGGTACCATCTCATGCCAGTTAGAATGGCAGTCATTAAAAAGTCAGGAAACAACAGATGCTGGAAAGGATTTGGAGAAATAGGAATGCTTTTACACCATTGGTGGGAGTATAAATTAGTTCAACCATTGTGGAAGACAGTGTGGTGATTCTCCAGGGATCTAGAACTGGAAATACCATTTGACCCAGCAGTCCCATTACTGGGTATATACCCAAAGGATTATAAATCATTCTATTATAAGGACACATGCACACGTATGCTTATTGCAGCACTGTTCACAATAGCAAAGACTTGGAATCAACCTTAATGCCCATCAATGTTAGACTGGATAAAGAAAATGTGGCACATATACACCATGGAATACTATGCAGCCGTAAAAAAGAATGAGTTCGTTTTTTGCAAGGACATGGGTGAAGCTGGAAACCATCATGCTCAACAAACTAACACAAGAATAGAAAATCAAACACTGCATGTTCTCACTTATAAGTGGGAGTTGAACAATGAGAGCACATAGACACAGGGAGGGGAGCATCACACACCAGGGCGTGTAGGGGGTTGTGGGTCTGGGGGAGGGATAGCATTGGGAGAAATACCTAATGTAAATGACTGATTGATGGGTGCAGCAAACCACTATGGCACATGTATACCTATGTAACAAACCTGCACGTTCTGTACATGTACCCCAGAACTTAAAGTATATAAAAAAAACTATTTATATGTTATCTATAAAAAACTATATGTGTGTGTGTATATATATACACATACATATACATATACATTATATATCTGTAAACTATATGTACGTGTGTGTGTATATATGTATATATAGACATACATATATGTCCACACACATGTATAGTTTTTTATAGATATACATATATGTGTGTGTGTATATGTATAAACACACACACACACACACACACACACACACACACACACACATAAAGGCAGAAAGAATCCCTGCTTACTAAAAGGCAGATTCTACTAAATTTTCCATACCTCCAAGACTTACTGCATATAAAAACTTGTTTAAAGTATTAATTACCCCTAGGGTACTAATATTATATTTAGATGTAGTATTTGACTTCTTTAGGAGCTTTAATAACTTGAACTCCCTTTGATCGTTTTCCAAAACTTCTCAGTGTATTTGTTTATATTGTATCATTAAGAAAAATTACTGAGTAAGCAATTCCTGTAATCAGTACCTCTTCTATACAACAGTAAAACCCTGCTTCCCTAGACCAGTTATCTGGGATTTCTGGAAGATATCTAGCACTCAGCAAGTTCTATCTCCTCTTTGGTAGACCACTGAGAAACTGGAGTTTCCTCTGGAGGCAATTCTGTTAATTACTCTCCCTCACTAATTCATGACACCATTTCTCAAATGATACATGTAGAATGACGGTGCATAATATTCAGTAGCACATCATTCAGTCAGAGCTCTTACTGCAGCTTGCTCTGCATATTCTAGTATACTTTGACTATATGATTAGTTGTGGAAGAAGATTTGTAAGTGGTCTAAATATTAAAGTATTAATATATTTTTTGTTACTAATTAGCTTGCTTTAAGGAAATCTACCCATTTCATACAGGTTTTGAAAAGTATAGATGGAAAGGCTTCATTTATTGATCTTTGCATCTTAATACTTCTTGATGTATGTTTCTTCTATTCTTTGATTTAGGTGAAATATCTTTTTTCTGACAAGACTGGAACGCTTACATGCAATATTATGAACTTTAAGAAGTGCAGCATTGCCGGAGTAACCTATGGGTCAGTGTGTTTATCACTTACTGAAAATTTGCTTGTATTCTTTCAAGAAAATAAGTTTACTTTTTAGCAACTTAGTCAAATATCTTGACTTTCTGATGTTTTTAAAGGATCTTTATCCTTTCCAAATAAAAAAATCTGAATCCTTTACAGTGGATTTAGATATGTAGTTACTATGGAATGTGTTTATAACTGAATGAATCCCAAATTAAACTCTGAAGAGTTAAAACATGCTTTATTTCTGCAAATATTAACTTGGTAAGAAGTCCCAGAGAACCTGTAAGTTTGCAAATCTAATCTAAGAATTACACATTTACTCATGTTTTGATCAGAATGTCTGTCTTTTGATCGAAGTTTTGTGACCACTCTGTTTTCCCTTCCTCTGACAGTCACTTCCCAGAATTGACAAGAGAGCCATCCTCAGATGACTTCTGGTAAGTAGATTCTAGCACTTCTTGACACTTTAGTGGAAAAGCGTTTGGAATAATTTTTATTTATTTATTTACACTTATTACATTTCTATTGCCCAGGCTGGACTGCAGTGGTACAGTCATAGCTCACTGTAGTCTCAAACTCCTGGATTCAAGTGATTCTTCTGCCTCAGCCTCCTGAGTAATTAAAACTACAGGCATGCACTGCCATGCCTGAGTAATTTATTTTTTTTTTGTGGAGATACAATCTCACTGTGTTGCCCAGGCTGGTCTCAAACTCCTGGCCTCAAGCTATATTGAACCTCTTGGGTTGATCCTCCAATTTTGTTATTTTTTGCTCTCATTTTCCATAATTTTTTTTGTTTTATTTTCTGGTATTTTTTTCATCCTGATCTTCTATCCTTCGTCATGAGTTTTTCGTATGATCTCACTTTCAGTTTTCGAAAGTATTCCGCTAACCTTGCTTTTGCGTTCTGTGTTTTCTCTGCTCTCTTCTCCCATCTTCCTTACTGCCCACCCATGATATTTTCATTTATTTTCCATAGGCTTTCTTCAAAGGCCTGGTGATCTTTAGCTATGTGCTCATATATTTTTATTATTTCCGTTTGTATAAAATATATGTAACATAATATTTATCATTTGACTCTTTTAAATGTACAGTTCACTTGCACTGAGTATATTCATGTTTTGCAGCCATCCGCATCATTCATTTCTAGAACTTTTTCATCTGAAACCCTATCTATTAAACAAAAATTCTTCATTGCCGCCTGCCTCCAGACCCTAGTACCACCATTGTATTTTCTGTCTCTATGATTTTGCCTGTTCTAGGTACCTCATGCAAGTGAAATTGTACAATGTGTTTTTGTGTTTGGTGTATTTCCGTTAGCATGTCTTCAGAGTTCATCCGTATTGTAGAATGTGTCAGAATCTCCTCTCTTTGGAAGGCTGAGTAATACTGGATTGCATGTATATGCCATGCTTTGTTTATGCCATCATCTGTTCATGGACATTTGTGTTGCTTCCACCTTTCGGCTACTGTGAATAACGCGGCTGTGAACACAGACATACAAGTATCTGTTTCAGTCCCCGCTTTCCATTCTTGGGGGTATATGTCTAAATATGGAATTACTGGGTCATATGGTAATTCTATCTTTGACTTTTTGAGGAAAAACCATGCTGTTTTCCATAACAGCACCACCATTTGACATTCCTGCCGCTGATGCACAATGATTTCACTTTCTCCATATCCTGGCCAACACTTGTGATTTTTCAGGTTTTGTTTGTTTTATAGTGCCATCTTAATGGGTATGAAATGGTACCTTATTGTAGTTTTGATTTCTGTTTCCCTTATAAGTAGTGATGCTGTCTGTCTGCACATGTTTTAAAGCTTATATACAAGAAACCTGATTGCTAGGGCTGTGTGTGGAGTGGAGACACTGGTTGATTACTGATTGCCTTCCGGGAGAATGATCTGCCAGGACCCACTAATGTATGAAGGGATCCCTGGATGTCAGTATCTGTGGGTCTTCTTGTCAGCTGGTCAGCTTTCTTTTCATAAAAAGAACTTTCTAGTTTCCTGCCAAGGGCTATAATTTTGGTGGCAACCTTTTTGGAAGCTGCATGGGAACAGTGGGCCAGTGATTGTACCTTTCAGCATATATAGAATTTCACTTAAAACCCTGTTTTGGGAGGATGCCTTAGCATACCCACATGTGTGCCTGTGAGCCCAGTGTCCCGGGGCTCAGGACTACTCTGGTTTAATCTCTGTAAAAGATAAGCATTTTTTTTTCTCTGGCTGTGGAAGATTCAGTTGTCTCGCTGCATGGGATGCGGGAGGGTTCTTGAAGGCTGAGTGTTCCTCAAGTGGACGTGGAGCCTGTGCTGTCTTCCTCCTTCCCTTACCTCACGGGTGCTTGTGCTGCCATTTGCTCCACCTCCCCAGTGCCCTGTTGAGGGCATCAGCTTGCATTTTAGGTGCTCCCCTTTGCCAGCTGTTGATTGCTGTTTTCTGTGCTGTACTACACTCTGTTATCTATTTAGAGTTAAGACTGACATACACTCTGCTGTCATGTCTTCTTTCATTGTCTTTGTCTTGAACATGTTGAAGTTTCAAAGAGGACCAGGCATGGTGGCTCATGCCTGTAATCCCAGCACTTTGGGAGGCAGAGGTGGGTGGATCACCTGAGGTCAGGAGTTCGAGACCAGCCTGACTAATATGGTGAAACTGTTCTGGAAAATCTTACCTGACAAGAAACCCAAGCGGCACTCAGGGGATTGGAGGAACACACTTTATTACGCCAGCAGGCCCAGAAGGGTTCGCACCCAAAAGTCTGGACCCGGGCTAAGTAAAGTACAGTTTTTATAGGTAAAGGGGCAGGGGAAGTAACTCAGGACTTTAGACAGCGCAGCAGGTTTTAGATAACGTGGCAGTTTCTCTTAAGGTTTTCCAGATAGTAAGCAATAAGCTGATGTACAGAAGCAGAAAGAGGCAGTTACTAACAAAAATAGGAACAGTCTCCAAATAGGGACGGTTACGGACAACTTGCTGACAAAATTCTGGGCAAAATTTCCACTTCAAAACCCCATCTCTAATAAAAATACAAAATTAGCTGAGTTTGGTGGCACATACCTGTAATCCCAGCTACTTGGGAGGCTGAGGCAGAAGAATTGCTTGAACCTGGGAGGTGGAGGTTACGGTGAGCTGAGATGGCACCATTGCATTCCAGCTTGGGCAACAAGAGCTAAACTTCTCAAAAAAAAAAAAAAGTTTCAGGAGGGAGTGGAGATAAATGAATATACAGTTGATCTATCACATTTTCTTGAGTGTGATAACTCACAGCCATCATATTGTTTCCTTTCTTGTAATTATTCGCCTTCCCTCTCCTACATATGAGCTCTGGCTATATATGATTGCATGTATACAGTGCAATACTTCCTTTTGTTTTACTTGCTTTGAGCAGACATTCTTGGAAGTTTCCTCTGGTAGAAGTGATTCAGGGACCAATTGAAGTGACAGTTATAGTATTGATCCCTGGCTTCTGTTTCTTCTCCTTGTAACTATTGTTCCTTGTAACTATTGTTCTTTTTTTTTTTTGAGATGGAGTTTCACTCTTGTTACCCAGGCTGGAGTGCAATGGCGCGATCTTGGCTCACCGCAACCTCTGCCTCCTGGGTTCAAGCAATTCTACTGCCTCAGCCTCCCTAGTAGCTGGGACTACAGGCGTGCACCACCATGCCCAGCTAATTTTTGTATTTTTAGTAGAGACGGGGTGTCACCATGTTGACCAGGATGGTCTCGATCCCTTGACCTCGTGATCCACCCGCCTCGGCCTCCCAAAGTGCTGGGATTATAGTCGTGAGCCACCGCACCCTGCTGTAACTGTTGTTCTTAAAAATAACTCATAAAATATTTTATTTATAGTAAACTCCAAAATTATTGTTTTGAGGTTTGAAATAGTAGTACAGAATTCCAAGTCTTTAAAAGTTTAATGTGAATCTCTACAGGACTTTAAGTGTGGTTCTTCTGGAGGGCAGATTCTTTCTAGGTTTGGGTGAACTTAACAGAAACTTTTCAATTGAATAGATCTTCTCTGTTCTCTTTTACAGCCGGATGCCTCCTCCCTGCAGCGATTCCTGTGACTTTGATGACCCCAGACTGTTGAAGAACATTGAGGATCGCCATGTAAGTGCTCTGTTTTATTTTAAAGACAGCAAGTAGATACGGTGCACCTTTCTTTTATATATATGTGTAGTATTTTGCAAGTTGCAGTTTTAAAGCCTGGGAAAAGTCTCAATTTGATGGTGTGAGTCCTTCTGAGAAGTGATCTTAGACAAATGCTTTGTGGTGAACACTGTGCATGAATTAGTGTATTTAAATACATGGTGACTTTTTTTAAAGTAGCACACCAAGATCAAGACAAGTGTTACCACAAAATTCTGTAACAGTTCCAATTTCTGTTGCTTTGTAAGATTTCTGCAGTGCTATTTTGTCACAGTTGTGAATCTAAGAGGTCAAGTGTAATTGCATATCGTTTGACTAGGATACTTTTGAAAACAAAAGTAAGATATGTATAATAACAGGTAGCATTTATTGCATTCTACTATGTGCCAGGCAATTAACATCTATTTCCTTCAACATTTTAGTCAGCATTTGAGTCACATCTGGGAGGTGACAAGGAAGTTAAATAAAAGATTAAATTGACCATTAGTTACCCAGCACATAAATATGAAATGAGCCTTAAACTTCAGTCTTTTAAATTTTTAACTGTGACATCACACCACTTCAAATCAGCATTAACTGTAGAATCACATCAATTCACCATTATTTATTTATTTTTCTATAAGTTATTGGGGTATAGGTGGTATTTGGTTACATGAGTATGTTCTTTAGTGGTGGTTTGTGAGATTTTGGTGGACCCATCAACTGAGCCGTATACACAGCACCATATTTATAGTCTTTTATCCCTTGCCTATCTCCCACTCTTCCTGCCAAGTCCCCAAAGTCCATTGTATGATTCTTACATCTTTGTGTCCTCATAGCTTAGCTCCCACATATCAGTGAGATCATACAATGTTTGGTTTTTAATTGCTGAGTTATTTCACTTAGAGTAGTAGTCTCCAATCTCATCCTGATCACTGCAAATACTATTAATTCATTCCTTTTTGATGGTCATTTGGGTTGGTTTCACGATTCACAGTTGGGAATTGTACTGCTATGAACATGTGTGTGCAAGCATTTTTTCTCTGGGTAGACACCCAGTAGTGGGATTGCTAGATCAAATGGTAGTTCTACTTTTAGTTATTTAAGGAATCTCCACACTGTTTTCCATAGTGGCTGTTCTAGTTTATATTCCCACCAGCAGTGTAGAAGTGTTTCCTGATCACCACATCCATGTCTACATCTACTGTTTTTTGATTTTTTGATTACGGCCATTCTTGCAGGAGTAAGGTTAAGTATGCCATCATCGTTTTGATTTGCATTTTCCTGATCATTAGTGATGTTGAGCATTTTTTTCATATGTTTGTTGGCCATTTGTATGTCTTCTTTTAAGAATTGTCTATTCATGTTCTTAGCCCACTTTTTGATGGGATTGTTTTTTTCTTACTGATTTGTTTGAGTTCTTTGTAGTTTCTGGATATTTGCCCTTTGTCAGATGTATAGATTGTGAAGATCTTTCTCCCACTCTGTGGGTTGTTGACTCTGCTGACTGTTCCTTTTGCCGTGCAAAAGCTCTTTAGTTTAGTTAGGTCCCAGCTGTTTGTCTTTGTTTTTATTGCATTTGCTTTTGGGTTCTTGGTCATGAAATCCTTGCCTAAGGTAACGTCTAGAAGAATAATTCACTGTTATTTTAAAGGTTACTCTGAAAAATGCCAACTTAGAAAATTATTCAGTGATCAAAGCATTTCACAACTAGTTGTCAGTATAAATTAGATATGATGTGATTACTTTTGTTTCTGAAAAAATTTTCTAGATTTAAAATTAGGTAAACATGAGCAAAATTAAAACTTTGTCTTTCCAAATTTCCGAAATTTTTAAGAGACAGATATATTTAAAACTTTTTCTAAGTTTTCATGAGGAAATCCTGCTTTTCTCTTTTGCGGTTAGTACCCATTTGCTGCTAGCTGTTCTGAAATGTGGGTGTCTGAGGTTCCCACACCCACAGGCTGTGATGCTGCTATTCTGACTCAGTTCTTGGTGAGGCTGGTGAAGTGGTCCAAGCCCACAGAGGATGCTGCTGGAGTCTATGTTCTGTTTCAGCCACAGACAGCTAAGAAGTCCTTTCTTGGATTCTGATCTTAGAGGTAGATCTAGCTACTAGGCTAAAGGTTCTCCAGACAGAAGACTGGCACCAATGAAGTATCATCTCTGCAGGAAGGTGGTTTTAATCAAAGATGTCAAAGAAACAAGTGTACTTTGAGTACTCAAGAGGAAACAAGTGTTTTCGAATAGTATTCAGGTCGAGGGTAACCACAAAGGTGGGCAACTGAGTATATCTGTTGAAGTTGGGATGGTGACTGGAAAAGGAGAAAGTGACAGGGTGACATAGGAGCTCCGGAGACTGCTCTTGGTCCAGTTTCATGAGTTTGCTTTCCTAGATCAATAAGGAGAGAGTAGCAGAGGAAATAAGGTGAGCACAGTGTATGGAACATCACAGAATTCCAGTATTGGGCTTGGAATAGCAGCAAACTATTGGATCCCCATTTACATCAAAGACTCATTTATTTATCCACTCATTTCGCAAACAGTTTACAGCAAACCTAATTTATATAAAATATCTTGCTCTCGGTACTAGGGGAAGAGCTGTATAAAAATTACCCAAGGGATACCTGTTCACTGGGGAAGCAGATATGTAAAGTTCTTAGGAGCCATAGTATGCCTTTGCAGGGTAGGTAAGGTGCAACTCCCCAAGGAAGTGATTTTGGTTTGTGTAGACAGAGAGGAATCCCATTCTCTTTGGTGACTGTCATGGCTACCATAACATGTGAGCAGTGTGGCCACCCACACAGAATGGTATTTGCACTGACATAAAGTTGGGATGGTGTAGAAGCGCTCTTCTGGGGACCCCCTACATGCTGCTGGGATCAGAGTGTTTGAAAGATTTCAATGCTTGGCTCAGTTAATTTCTGATTCTCACAGGTGTTCTCTCCAAAGCTGGCCCTGGACTGGTGTTTTGAGTCCCTGTGAAGTTTTGGGGTTTTGACTGTCCATCCCACACTCTTCTTGAGCCTGTCTCTATTGATGTTTGAATGCAGATCTGAGCACCGCTAATACCTCTCCCATTGTCTACCCTCCTGAACTAAATTGCCTTTTAGTTTAATGAGAAAGGCATTGAGAGTAGGGACAGCTGCAATCCCTGTGAAAAGGAAGTGCTATCATGGGGACATTATGATGACGATCCAAACACAGGGACTTTGGAATTTTAATCTGGATACTCAGTTTCGGTACAAGCATAATGAGGAATTGATTGATTGATTTGAGAATTTATTTCCTAATTTTTAGTAAAAGCCTCCTACCCTATGTATACCATTTTTAAGTTTTCTTTGATCCTTGATGCCTTCAGAGGTACTCTTCTTCTTAGCTCCTGTGTTAATTAAACTCTTTGACATTTAACATCTAGCTCTACTATAATAATGAAGACCATAGAATAAGCTCCAATATTTTTCTTTGAGGAGATGTGGGATTGAATTACATGTACCCATTCGATGTTTTTAAGCAGTTTAAACACAGGGCCTATTAGATTACTTGTTCATTTTGCCAAAATGTTTGGGGAGAGGAAAGAAGTATTTGAGGATTTGCGGCTGCACATGCCCCACATTCTCATCTAAATTGTCTTGGGACTGTTGACTAAAATTAAAGCATTTGGCTCAAGAAAACCCTTACTTTCCTCCTGAGGGAATTCTTCCACTTGCTACAGAATTTTCTGTTTTCCTATGTCATCATTTCAGGTTTTCTGGGTCCTTTAGGACTATGTTAAGCTTTGTGTGGGCTGATAGCCAAAATGGAATTTGGCTCTTAGAAAATCAACCTGTGAGAAATTTCGGAGGACAATTCATGCACTTCCTTGCTTACATTGCTAACCAGTGTGTGGGATACATTTCCAAAAGTTCACCAAGGAAAAAGATACAACTTTCTTTTGAATCATTATGCCTAAGATTTTTGAGCTTGAATCTTAAAGAATAAATCATATATATATATATATATATATATATGATTTGGATAATTCGTGGCTGCAATTTGGCTTGCAAAACAATTTTAGACATGTTTCATTTTCTGCTATTTTAAATTCACCAAATAAACAGAAAATATTCATTTCTACATATATGGCATTTTGTACATATTAAAAGCTATTAACTGAAGGAAAAATATTGTATGATTCTGTTTATATGAGGTACATACAATAGGCAAATTCATAGACACAGGAAACAGAATAGAGATCACTGGGAGAGAGAGAAGAGAGAATGGTGACTTATTGTTTAATGGGCACAGAATTAATGCTGGAGTAGATGAAGTTTTGCATATAGATAGTAGTGATTGCTGTGTAGCATTGTTGAATGCATTTAAAATGCCACTGAATTTTATACTTACAAATGGTTAAATGATAAATAGTACAAGTATAGTTTACCATAATAAAAACTTTTAACTTCTAAGAAGACACACACACACACACACACACACGAATACAAGCATTCATAAGCTTCTGATTAATTTTGTCTCTTCTCTCTAATTTATTATAGAATGCAAAAGGAAGAAAACCAATGATAGGTTAATTTTATTTTAGGATTAAAAATATATGAATTTTGTCTGGCTTACCATTCAAGGTAGAAAGTCCAATTTGTGTGTGTGCAATTCTTTATAACTCTTAGAAAATATTTCACTATTAGGTTTATTCATTTGTAAATCTTAGACCCTTTTTATGTTGTTTCATTATGGGACAAGGTTATGTTCAGGATTGGATAGTTCTCAGGTACAGGAGAAGGCAATCTTGAATTGAAGCTAAATTCTTACATAAAGTGCTTTTGGGGAAAATTTCTTACCATTTTTGCAATGTAGGCCTTGGGGGATATATAAATTCCTTAAGCTCACAACTTCACTGAACTATAGTTTAATGTGCATTATTTTCATGATAAGAAGTAGCCATGTGAATAGTTGTGATTTGCTTCCATAAAATTTCTCTAAAGTCACATTCACAAGACAGAGAAGAAAGTAAAAATATTCTTATGGAATCATCATCCATTTATGACTAAAAAAACAAGAACTCCATAAAAAGAGGAAGCACATTGCTGCTTCCTTCATATGAAGATATAAATCTATCTCAATTTTACATCCAGTTGCCTATTTAAAAGGGATACATTAGAGACATTGACATTAAAATAATAAAATAAGGAAGCTTGCTTATCACTCCTGCCTTGAACATAATTCTGGAAGTGTTAGCTCATACAGACAGGTGAAAACTGAAAGTTTATATATTGGGAGGAAAAGGGAAAACTTCTCATTTGTGGATGATATAATTGTCTACCTTGAAAACCTAGGATAGCCAACTGGAATTCAGAGAACGAGTAGAAGCTCAATAACAATTGGATATTAACTTACAAAAATCAATGTTTTTACTTACATCTCAACAAGAAACTACTGTAAAATGTAATGGAAGTAAGATTCTATTCATAATATAAAAGACAATAGATAAAATGACTCACACAGTACTTCACATGCAGTGGTCACTGGAATATTGAGCAAATAAAATAATTAATAGACATATTCCAGGTTGTATATTTAGAAGATTTAGAAGATTTTCATACACAGGAAGACACATTGTTTTCTTAGACGGAAGACAGTATTATTTTCCTACTAGTTATGGATGTGCTCTAATCCCAATTAAAATTATGCTTTATTTTTCCAAAGAGAATAAAAGAATTTTATTAAATACATATCCAAGGCAATTCTGGTTTTTGTTGCTGTTTAATAGTAGTAGGTGAGAGATGCCCTGCTTTACAGATGCTGAGAGATTATAAACTTAAGGAGTAGACACTGTATGGAACAGATGTGGGAGAGGATAGGTCACTGGAGATGGAACCTCTTTTGTTTGTGGGGCCTGGGGTACAGCAGTGAGGGGAGTGGAACACATGCTTCCAGGGGATCTTGCAGGAGTGAGGCAGCAGCGCGTGGCTGAAGCAGAATCACGGGGGAGACGGAAGCACGCGGGCAAGAGCAAGCACGTGGGCAAGGCCGAGGCTCATGGGACGGCAGAGTGTGAGGAGGTGCAGGCTCTTTCCTCTTTGCTCTCCCTATCTCTTGAGCTAACGCGCAGGAGCTGCATTCCAAGAGAAGCCCAGGGATGAGTGCATGGAAGAATCAGCTTGGGGACCCCAGACCAGAGTGCTAGGTGGGGGATCTGAAGTCCTTATTAACTACCTCTATTCTATCCAGCAGGGGGCAGTAGGATGACTGACTATTAGGTGGGGATCTGTTTGTGTGAGCCTTGGTGCCTGTTGAAGGTGGTGTAACTGACAGTAAACCTCCCTCACGTTTGCAGCCTACAGCCCCTTGCATTCAGGAGTTCCTCACCCTTCTGGCTGTGTGCCACACAGTTGTTCCTGAGAAGGATGGAGATAACATCATCTACCAGGCCTCCTCCCCAGGTGAGGGCTGTGGCCGGATGCGCCCTGCTGGCCCCTTTTCAGGAGACCTGGGTGTTGCGTTATTCTTGGAGATGCTGCGGTGCAGCCTGCCCCACAGATCCGGCTGCCTGCTGCTGGGCTCACACTGTGGCCAGGCTGTGGCTACAGGTGTTAAAGCCGTAGAGAGCCCAGGATGGGCACTCCTGACTCTCATTACCCTTTAACAGCAAAGGGAGGACCCTGGTCACGTTGCATTTCCCAGCAGAGGTGATTGGGCTTGACAGAACTCTGAAGAAAGAACAGAGCTGGTTTCTTCCTCATCTCCCACATCTCATAGATTTTCCACCTGTTGGGGAAGCTGCATTGGGGTACTCTTCACCCACTTCCTGAGGCTTGGAAATCCCACAGTACAATTAAAACACTGCCTTGCTCAGAGGAGATATTTGGTGGGAGTCGTGGGACTATTACTTAGGTTAATTGGAGAGAACTTGATCTCAAGCAAGAATAGCAGGAATATAAACCATTCTTACCCTGGCGAATTAGCATAGATCCAAGTCCCCCCTCTAACAGAAGTGCTCATTTCGGAACCCTGGTGGTAGGAAGAGCTTCTCCACCGTGAGTCCTTACCACTGTGCAGATAACACCAGGCCTCCTTCAGCAGAGTAGGTTTTGTTAATTTGAAAAGTGACACCAAACAGAATTCTGTCATTACCAGTGACATGTCAATGTTTCACCAACTCCCAATTGACAGATGAAGCTGCTTTGGTGAAAGGAGCTAAAAAGCTGGGCTTTGTCTTCACAGCCAGAACACCATTCTCAGTCATCATAGAAGCGGTGAGTAACGCACTGTTCACATTTCAGATCACCTACGTTTGTGAAGCTTGTGCATGTGAAATGGCATGCCTGTTGTAAATATAATAGCTAAATGTCTCTTTTGGTGAAAAATTAGACCTGTGAAAAACTGGTTAACATGATTATATTAGCTTGTTGGTGGTGTTTTGCACTGCAGTACTTTTTCTCCCTTAAAGATGCTTTTCCACGTATCTTTCATACATTGATACGAAATCTTTTGTAACAAAGAACTTGACAAATCTACTTTTTGTTCTATAATAATTGGGAAAATAACTTAGTGGCCCACTTGTCTTTAGGGCAGGTTCTGTGTCTCTTCGTAGCCTCAGAGCCTAAGAGTTCTTAATCAGTGGGGCTTCACAGTCCACTGGGGTTCAGTCTCTTCAGCTGGGAGAGGAGTCAGACCTTAAGATTTTTGTTGGTGGTATTTATATGGAGTCTACTCTGTCGCCCAGGCTGGAGTGCAGTGGTGCAATCATGGCTCACTGCAACCTCTGCCTCCCAAGTTCAGGCAATTCTCCTGCCTCGGCCTCTCAAGTAGCTGGCATTACAAATGCCCACCACCAAACCTGACTAATTTTGGTATTTTTAATAGAGACTAAATTTTGCCATGTTGGCCAGGCTGGTCTCGAACTCCTGACCCCAAGTGATCCACCTGCCTTGGGCTCCCAAAGTGCTGGGATTACAGGCCTGAGCCACCGTGCCTGGATTTGATCTCTTATCTATACGAGGGATCCCCCACTGCAGCTGAAGTCAAAGGGTTTATACATTTTCTGATTTTCTTCTGAGTTTCCCTACCTACAGGCCAAAAGGGAGAAATTTAGTGATAGGAAAATAACTGTATCAAGAAGAAGATCAAATATGGACGCTTCAAATGGGCAACAGGAGAAAATGATAGTTAGGACTGGTGAGGCAGTGGTGTTTTTCATGATGACCGGTTAGAAGAGCTGTTTTATTATTATCTGGATTGATGATGAGAGTCTGAGGCTAGTCCCTGCCATACCTTGCCTTTCCGTATTCCTCCATTTGGGAAAGACTCAGGGATTACAGTTTTTGGGTTTGTGGATGCATCCTCAAATCCATAGACCTTTAATGCATTTGAAATTCGCTTCCGAATTGTATAATAACTCGGCAGTACTGTAGTAAGTTTTTTCTTTTAGTTATATGTAAAACCTATAAAGTATCATATCTTGTGTAAAGTGGCCATTTGTTGGCATCTTCACTTTCTTATGGAGTGCAAAGATTAGATCACGTTGACTTTTACTGGGCTTATTTTAGTCAACGGAGGAAATTTAGCTTAGGGAAATGTACCATCATTCAAAGTGGAATGAAGTACTGATTGACTATAGAATTCCCTAACAGAAGTGTTTTAAAAAGGAGGCCTTTCCCCTCCTTCAGTTTTAGGAGACATTCAATCTTAACTGTAGGATTTTCAGTTGTGTGGGTGCTGCCGCATGTCTCTGTATTGCAAAAAAGGAGGTTAGGGGTGAGGGGCTTGCATCATAGGTGGGAGAAAGAAGAGAACAGGAGCTTCTGCTTCACTCACAACGCCAGATAAATATGGAATCTAGAGAGCTTATTGGTGTTGTCCTCCTGGTATTATATGCTGGATTGACACCTCTGTTACCTCATGAAAGTTTTAAGGTCGTATTTCTGGGGGTCACAAAAGACTACTTGATTAGTTAGGACTTGTAGATAACAATAATAAAAAGAATCCTATTCAGCCAATCATCAAACCACCAATTCTCATATTAGGAAAGAAAAAAACCTACTGCATTATTACCAAGTCGGGAAAAAATTCTCAAATTCCTATGTATTTACATGAAGTGTCCTCACCAACAATCATAACAGCTACATCCATGGGCTGCCTGTGGATGTGGTTGATATGACTGTGGTGCAGAGAGGAGGTGGCTCCTGGGAGTGGCAGCCCTGGTTCTGGGTGGTGGTAGTAGCACTGGGTGTCTTCTGAATGGGGATATTATAGAAAGTGGGACAGGCTGAGGAGAAAGGAAACTCGGAACTCATGGATCCAGACAGGTGAATAAAGATTGATGAAGGCTGGATGATGTGGATCATTAGTTGTTTTATAGGCTGCAAAGAGAAGGAGTGGGGAGTTGTGGGTGTGAAGATGATGGTTCTGTCATATATTTGGTAATTTGAATGTATTACTTCATTGATTACTTCTCTCAGCCCTAAGAGATGAGTGCTTTTGCCATGCATAAGGAAGTCACAGGCTTAAAGACAGAAACTGGATTCAAACTCACATGTATTCAGTGCCAAAGGCCATGTTCTTTCCACTGTGAGGTGTTGGGGAAATGGGAAGATTAGATTAAAAATTTGAAAACATCATACACACCATCTGGAATTTTTACATGGAAAAAAACTGTGAATATTGACACTCTAATTTGAAAGAATGCAAAGAAAAAGAGCATTTGATTGACTGCTCTGAGACCAGGTACAGATTCACCATCTTTTACCTGCAAATTCAAAACCCAAATGCCTTTGAATTCCAAAAGATTTTTCCTAAGTTTGACGAATAGTTATTTGGCAGCAAAAACTAATCAGAACCAACGTGAGGCTGTTTATGATCTTATGAATCCCACTTCTTGTGATATGCATACATTTTGCTGTAGAAAGTGGATGTCTTGTGTAATAGCATGTTACCCCAGACCCTGCTGGGGAGTTTATGGTAGATAGTCTAGAATATGTGTATGTATTTACAAAATTTGTAAAATCCTGAATTCAGAAGCATAACTGGGCCCAAGGATTTTGACAAACCTGTACAGCTGGTGTCCCTTATCTCCATCTCCTGGAAGTGGCTACACCAGTCAACTGTTAGGACAGCCATTAGCACTGAAGAAACATGAGAAGCTTCCACCAGAAGAGGGAGCTCTGACCCCACCAGACTTGTGAGAAAACTACATGTTGCAAGGGGTTAGAAGGTGGGAAGAGAGAGCGAGCATAGATCTGTTTATGCTTGGGAGACTATTCCTTTGAGATTTTAATACTTTGCACCTCAGGTAAGAGCCTATTTTTCTTCCTTTAGATGGGACAGGAACAAACATTCGGAATCCTTAATGTCCTGGAATTTTCTAGGTATGTTTCTCTTCGTACATTTGAAATAAAATACTTTATTTACCAACTTCATCAGAGTGTTTACATGATTATATGCTATGATTCAATATAGTTCTTAAGTATTAAATATAATAAATGTATCTCCATAAACTCTCCTCTCCTTGGAATTTGTGACTGTCATTAAAGAAAGTGAAGTAGATTATTTTTCTTTGTTTTATTCAAGAGAAATGCTCTAGTTTTATGTCGTCCTTTTTCTTTAGATTTCCAGAGCCTCATGTTCTTGCATCAGCAGCTGCAGACATGTCTGAATAGTTTGGAGCATGTGATGAGGGCCTTATTTTCATTGGCATTTCCCAAGTCCCATGAGGTCATTCCTCTTGCTCCATCTGAGCACTCCTCTGGAGATCTGAGAAACTGACAAATGATGACAGATGAGATCAGTCCATCCCATTAGAGGCTGGGTCGACATAGGGCAGTTTTCCTGGACTTATTCAGAAACATTCTTCCCCAGTACAATTTTAAAAAGTAAGACCCAGAAATATTTGTTGTACATTTTTTACGCATAGGACATTCATAATTTGTTATAAGGAAACATATCTCAAATTTTGTTTCTTTGCCTCTTTTTAACATGGAATTGTCAGTGCTAAAGCAAGGTTCTGTTGCTATCTCAAAAGGATCTTTACCTGTTATTAAAATTAGGTGGATTTTTTAATAACCTTTGTTAAATGATTAACAAATTGCTCTGTCTGCTTTGTAAGCTATTTTTAATAAAGATTAGGTTTTTTTTTTAAGCTTTGTGTAGGAAATACTTTCCAGCCCTGGTCTTTAGTTTTAGGATCGCAGGCTTGGACTTGGAACAATGGGGAGGGGAGGAGGGATGGTTGATGACGGTGGTGGCTCATGTAGGAAGTGGTCACAGTGTCCCTGGGCGTGGAGGTGAGCGACGTGCTAGGCTTCTCTCCAGACCGTTTTGTGCCCCATCTTTTGTTGGAAACTGTGCAGTGCCCTGTGACTGCATTAACTGGGAACAGAGTTATTAGACAGACATAGAGGAGGAGTAAAGGGAGTTCGAGAAAAACAAGTGAATATAGATAGAGATACAAGGATTATTAAAATGTGTGTGTGTGTGTGTGTCTATATATATATATATATATATATATATATATATGGGAGAATACATCTTTTTCCCAATGTCACTTAATCTTGATAATACTCCCCTGAAGCAGTTGCTTTACACGTTGAAAAACTGAAACATGGGTTTCAAGAACTGCGAAGAGTGCCCACCTATGAGATAGTTGAGAGAAAATGCAAATCCAGGTCAGCTAGAGCGCTATGGGTTAGGATGTGGGAATTTAGCCAGAGCTGAAGAGAGACTCTCCTCAGCTCTTAGGGACTTATTGGAAATCCTGCACTGAAAGGCCATAGACATGGGTGATCTAGGGCCCTCTGTAGTTGGAGTGTTGTAGTTGGGGATAAAAAATGTTGGCAAAGGAGGATCAGAATGTGCAGAAGAAGAGAATCGTGAGTCCCATATATGCTTGAAGCCTGATGGTGGTGCGTGGGAGGTTTGGTGAGAGATGAGGTGAGGCTGGGCAGGTGGATGGAGAACAGGAAGAAGAGTTCATAGGCAGTGGAGACTCACTGAGGGTTCGTTCGGTGGGTGAGGATTGGACAGCAGGAAAGACGTGTGAGGAAGTTGCAGGGAGGGGAGAGAGAGTTCCTTGGTGCTGAATTGGGAGTGTTCTGTGGATCCGTGATTTCTTTGTACTCCAGTTAAAAGATGACACAGGGAGGAGCTTTCAAGTTAAGTGGGTCTATACCGAGTCTCCCACTTTGCCACCTACTGGGCAGGTTACTTGATAGCTTAGAGAGTAGAGTCAGCAGTCAATCAGCTGTGCACTGTCAGTGCTGGAATTCTCCTTTTCTGTTTTTCCTCCTGTAAATAGCGGTGCTAGTTCATTTTCATGGCAGGGAAAGAAATAGGCTTATGTTCATAAGATGTAAATAAAAAGAGTAGGAGATACACAGTCAGGTCCTACTTTGAGGAAAAGAGTAGGGAAAGATAGAGCTTGGCCATTTTTAGGAGCCCCAGACCGCCTTTTGTTTTGATTGGTGTTCAGCTGTAGGACATACATCCTGAAAACAGACCAGTGCTAACTTTTTGTTTTCACTCTTACAGTGACAGAAAAAGAATGTCTGTAATTGTTAGAACTCCTTCAGGACAACTTCGACTCTACTGCAAAGGGGCTGTAAGTATTGGAGAAGCGTTGTGCATACAGCAGAGTTCTTGGCAGCTTTTCTCATCTGCTGCTTTTTCTAACTGCTTTCCTCATCATTCCCTTATTGTTTGCCCAGAAGATGAAAGGCTCTTTCAGGTAGGCTGCAAAGTTGACTTAGTAGTAAAAGCCCACTGAAGATAATGGTGGTTCAGGGCAGTGTGACAAAGATGGCTGGTATAAAGCTTACTTTTAGCCAATAGATGGTTTCAGAAATAGTGACTGCATGTGTCATGCAAAATCCTTGTAATATTAATTCTTATTCCAGTTTTACCAGCATCGTGTGTTGACTTTGAGAAGATAAAGTAATTTGTGTTGACCTATGATCATCTTAAGTACTCTGATATATAGTGGTTCTCTAGCACCTCTTCTCAATTGTTATGGGTTTTTTCATGCATCATAGAGAGCTGTGTTGTAGGTACAAAGGCAATGTCCATGTGTAGCTGCATTATTATTGCCCCTTTTAGTCAGTTTCCTAGGTCAGGCTTTTTGTCCTGTCTACCTTCTAGTAGCCACATCTAAATGGTTTATTGCAAAGGAAAAGTGTTATTGCTTATGAATCTTACTTATAAAACTATATCCTGTTAAATTGTAGTCTTATGTATTGAGGAAAAGAATTATTAAGCTTATTTTATTTGACTCTGTCAAGAATACAAAGCTCTCCTAGGATTAGTAATTGGTTGACAGTATCACTAATCTTTACCAGTTGCGGAAGGAAGGATGGTTTTGTTTGAGTACATGATGACTAGAGCTTTAAAAATGAAGGCATGCATGGGAATTCTAAAGGCATTATAATTGGACTTACTAACGAATTCTGTGTTTATAGTAAAATGACTTAAATTAAGCTCATCTAGGTTTTGTTCTCAAATGGTATATTTTTAAAACTTTTTGTTTATTCATTTGCCATTGTATTCTAAGTAACACATCCAGTACAAAAGGTGTCAGTGTGAGGTGCTAGAGAGAGGAGGGCTGTCAGTATGGAAGAGGTGCATATGAAAAGGCTGCAAGGGTGTATTTTGTTTTTATAGGATTTAATTCTCTCCAAAAACCAAACTCGGTTTAAGAAAATTTTTGTAGTAGCCTAAAACTATGCAATTTGTAATATATTTGATGGATTATCTGTGGAATCTGGTCCCCCAACCGTGCTTGCCAGTCATGGAAACTGTCATAGGCAGATGAGCTGTGCACCTGTGTGTTTCTCGGCAGAACTGGGTTCAGCGCCCACTGGGTTGTGCCCTCCTTGCTTAGGAGCTCCTTCCATGTTGGGAAGCAAGATTATACCTGAGTAACTTAAGATGTGCATTTTACTCTTTCCCCTTCTGCACAAAGGCTTGATAAACTTTGGGATATGAGTTTCGCAAATTTTGTTGACTATAGGCACCTGTGTGTCCCCGTGATTCTTCTGTACTTCTGGTTCTCCCAGGACATTTTTGTTTGGCTTTGAAGATTTGGGTTTTCTTGGACACATTCATACCCAATTTGTTTTCCAAAGCTCATGCCTGAGCCCAGCCAAATGCTAAATTCCTACTTACCCACTTGGGTATTCTCATGCCTGTTAGATAAACAGAAGCAAAGCCATGCTTAGCATGCTGGCTGGAAGGTTTACTGAAGGGTTTGCCAGTCATAAAGTTTCCCTTTTTTATAGGATAATGTAATTTTTGAGAGACTTTCAAAAGACTCAAAATACATGGAGGAAACATTATGCCATCTGGAATACTTTGCCACGGAAGGTAAGTGGAATTTGGAAATGCTGCTTTTGACCATTGGAGCTGTACTTTCAGGCATATTGTCTTGCTTTCCAGGAGCACATTCTTCTAGTGCCTGCCATGTCCCCTCCTATGCCCATGGCAGTGATGAGATGCATAGCCAAATCCAAACTCAGTCACCTATAGATGCCTCTGTCACTCAACAGCAGTGGTGCAGGGTGAGAGGCAGGCCAATGCACAACATGTAGAATCACCTTTAGTCACTAGTCTTTTTCTCAGAAAACTCATGTGGTTATTTTCCTGGCCCTCTCTTTGTGTCCTTATGTCACTGGCTTATCCATGACTTAAGGAAACAATAATTCATGGAATCCATAGTGAGCAGGAAAGGAGTTTCCTGGAAGGCTGTAAACAACACTGATGTCAGGTGTTCCTGCTAGTGAATGTCATGATAGCTGGAGCCATGCTCAAGTGCTGACTGCTGCTTTCTGGCCTTGGTGTGTTCCCCTGGCTCTGCATGCATGCACATGTGAGTACATGCACACGTACATGCACGTGCATGGGTGTGGCTGCCTGGAAGCCTGGATCTTTCATGGGTTAGCACATGGGGCCATTTCTGTCTTCAAACACACTTCCCACCTTCTCTGCTTGCTGAAACCTGCGTACTGCACACACATCATGCCCAGCTCCTGAACCTCCCTGCCATGGAGAATTCACTCTTCTGACTTCTTGTGCACACTCTCAAACTTATAGAAGAGGTAGTTTATACTAGAATACAAGAGAGTTGTTTTTAAATTTCCCTTGGTAGATGTGGGAGTGTTGAATTAGAGGGACTTAAAGCAGAGCGTCTCTTCAATTTTTTGAGCATGCTGATGGAAAAGGGAGCTCAGGCTGTCCCCTGGGAGGTCACATGTTCTGCCTGCCTCCATTCACCAATGGCTGTCTTGCAGGTTTGCGGACTCTCTGTGTGGCTTATGCTGATCTCTCTGAGAATGAGTATGAGGAGTGGCTGAAAGTCTATCAGGAAGCCAGCACCATATTGAAGGACAGAGCTCAACGGTTGGAAGAGTGTTACGAGATCATTGAGAAGGTAACCACACACAATAGTCTTTACAGCTCCATGAAGGACTTAACCACCTATTTCACAAAGTCTTTGAACAGGAATCCTTTTACTATGTAGGGATGGTCTCTTTTCTTGTGTCTGAATGAACCATTAGCTCTGAATCATTTTCTTTGCTTTAAGAAGCTCTTAATTTTCATGGTTTTTCTGAAAGGTTAGCCACCCTCAGCTGAGCATTAATGATAGCTTAAGAAATATCAGGTCAAAAACAGCATTAGTGACTTTCTGGATTTGCTTAAGATTAGGCTTAAGGAGATTAGCTCACCCTGTTGAGTTATATGAGCAACGAGAATGCTGTGGAGGCTGGTTAGATGTTGTACATGCTAAGCATTCTCACACTAACTTATTCTAATAATACTTAAGCTTTGCCATTGCTACTCCACATTGCCTACTTTGATTTTGTAGTTGTTCTTTTCAGTTTATCCTAAGACATTAGCTTGCTTTCAGTTTATTGGTTTCCTTCAAGTCTGGGAGCTGGGTTTCAGCTTTTTCTGTTTCATGTTGGCAGCCATAGAGTCATCCAATTTCCAGTTTCTATATCTTTTTTTTTTTCTAAAAAATATATAGACAGGGTTTACCTCTGTTTCCCAGCACCCATGCTAGAATGTAGTGGTGCAGTCATAGCTCACTGCAGCCTTAAACTCCTGGGTTGAAACTAACCTCCCACTTTAGCCTTCCGAGTAGCTGGGACTACAGGCTCATGCTACCATGCCTGGCTAAGTTTCTTTCTTTCTTTCTTTTTTTTTTTTTTATAGAGATGGGGTCTTGCTGTGTTGCCCAGCCTGGTCTAAAATGCCTGAGCTCAAGCAGTCCTCATGCCTTAGCCTCCCAAATTTCAAAGTGCTGGAATTACAGGTGTGAGCCACCGTGTCTCGCCTGGTTTCCATAACTTTGAAACCATCACCTATTTACTTTTTTCATTCCTTTGTTGGTTTCAAAAAATTCTCCTCTGCTTTTTTATACTCAGTTTTTTATTTAAGTTTTATATTCAGTTATTTACATTGAGTCATTTTAATGTACTGAATTCAAATACTGAACAAAACTGAATTCAGGTGTTCCTTTGCTCTATTTTACTTGAAATAGCCAAAATTATTTTTAGAGTTAGAAAAAGGTGATGAAATAGGTGACATGGTGACATGCCTATGGAGAATGCTCAAGAGGCAGTTGGATCTTCCCATAGTCTGTGACCAAGCAGAGATGCTATGTCCTGGAGAGGCCTGGGATGTGGTGGGTACGTGGAGCAGGCCCTTTGTGCATTCTCTGGAATCTGCCAGACCAGCAGGTAGAGCATAGGCAGCTGGAGGGAACCACACATCCACATCTATCCTCAGCGTGAGCTGATCTGCCTTGGGCCTTGAAGAGGACCCAAAGGGGCAACATTTTATAGCTACCCTCAATCTTAAGATACTTGAAGGTTTGTTTCTCTCACTTGGAGGAAAAAAACTTGGAGGTTTTTTTCTCTCACTGTCAAATCCTTGGAACCACAGGTCTCTTACTTGTATTCTGCCAGGTAAGTATATCATCTAGAATGAGTTCTCCCCCTTCGTTAAATGTGATGTAATGTGCTACTCTTTAGTTGACTGAGAGGGAGAGCTCAGGTACTGTCAGAGTCCTCAGGATAACCTGCCCATCTGCTTTGCTGCCAGACAGTTTCTATTCTAACAAGCCTCTGTATCAAGAAATCAGCGATGAGTACTGGGCTGCCTGTGTGTGTAGAGTGAGTCCACCATTGCAAGGCATTTGGAAATGCCACCCATCTAGATGCCATCTGCAGACATAGGAATAAAATAGAGGAAATAGAATAACTGTCTCAGAACAGTTTGATTGCCTTTCTTTGTCAGAATTTGTTAGTGCTGTTCCTAAGTCTGTGCCAGTCTTTAACTGAAGATATTTTTTCAATCTAGAATTTACTGCTACTTGGAGCCACAGCCATAGAAGATCGCCTTCAAGCAGGAGTTCCAGAAACCATCGCAACTTTGTTGAAGGCAGAAATTAAAATATGGGTGTTGACAGGAGACAAACAAGAAACTGCAATTAATATAGGTAATAATTTTTAAAAGTAATTTCCTGATGCTGGCTTTTGTTTTTCAAGTATCTTGTGTCTAAATGTTTCTCAAATTCATTGACAGGTGATGTTTTATAGGACTTTAATTCACAAGGTTAAGAAAAATTGATCCAAATCAAATGAAGATACCCTTATGCCTGTTATGAACATTAAAACTATCCTAGATCCTAGAAAAGAATTAAAGACACTTACATAGGGTGTAGAATTCAGGATTTGACAACTTTTATTTTCTTGTTGCTTTCTCCACAAAATTTTAGCCTGAGACTAAGAGAGTTTGTTTTCACTAGCTTTAAGTATTCATTATTATATTATAACCATTTTAATGGTTTTACTCATTAATGAGCTTTTCTAAGAGCCTTGCGTCTTTCTCTTCCCAGATTGGTTGACAGTTTTCTTGCTTACAGAGCATCACAGAGATGAAAACTGAAGAAAAGAATTTAAGTCAGGATAACTGTGCCATTGTTAAAGGAGTATATTTTAAGTTTGAAAAGAAGTTGAAGCTACTCACGTTTTAAAAATCTACTCTTGATTATTTGAAATATTTAAACATTACCTGGTACTTTGATCACCATTATGGTGTAACAAGACCCGGTGCATATGTGGTGAAATGAACACATAAGGACTGCATAACTTACAATATCTTGCTAGAAATAGACTCTATTTCTAGATCTGTTTCTATGTCTGTGCTCTGTGTTGTAGAAAGAAACCGATTAGAGCCTCTGTGTTTAAGTGACTGTAGTCCTTATCAGAGTAGTCTTCTTGGAATATTTTCACCATAATCCAAGGGTGTCCCTTTCCTGAAAATCTTATCTTTGAATCAGTTTTGTCTCTCTTATAACCTCAGTTGTGAATAATACCTGCCTTCTTTGGAAAATTCGATTAAAAAAATAGACAAAAGCCAAGTAATCATTTCTTGTCAGGGATATAGCTGATTAAATGGAAGTTGGGCTCACAAACAACTGAAGTGAAGCCCATGAGAGAGTGATGTGGGATTCATAAACAGTCCCTGAAGTATCAGCCATGAATTTTGTCCCTGGATTTGTGCTGGCTGTCACTCAGATGCATGGTTTTGGGGAAGAGTATTTGCTTTTGATATACTATATTTCTATATAAGCATATAGATTGGCCCTTTACATATTATTTTTCATGTAAGTTTAGCCTAAAATACCTGCTATAGATCTGTAGCCCCTGTTGTTTACAGAGGGCATGCTAAGTTGACTGCTACTCTGAAATACTTACCTAAAATTTAGGTGGTACGCTTTCCACCCTCTTAGAGCAATGTGAAAAAAGAGTGGGTAACCCCTCTTTAAATTAAAATTGAGCCATAAAGTGGTAACCTTTCTTAGTTTTCCAGACCTTGAGTGTTCCTGCTGTACGAGTAACCCATGCTTGTCGCTGGACCTAAACTAAACTACCTTCAGCGTGTTCTTAGCTGTGCTCTGGCTGGAAAAGGGTCACAGCCCCCTCTCACCACCTCTCATCCACACCGCCTGGCCCCTGGGAGGACATGCAGCCCTTTTTTTGCATGTTCATTTTGTTATGCCTGACTGTATCTAGCTAGGTTTGGGATAAACACAAGAGAAAGCAAAGTGCTGAAAATCGACCCAGAAAACACAAAGATGATTATTTGAAAAGAAGAGTTTTACTTGTATGCAATGAGGCTGCTCTGAGCCCTGTGAGATAATTGATACCTGTCCAAACAATTTTTAAAAAATAACAATCATATTATTTTGTACTTTTTTCTAAGAGGGTATAGTAATGTGTAGTACTGGTGCCAGAACCACTCATATCATTTGCTATCTCTTGATCTTTCTTAGCAGATACTCCCCAAGACCACTAGAAGATGATGCTTTATAAGCTGATGACTTTTTGTCAAAGTCTTGTATTTATCTTGGAGGCTTTCTTTATTCACGGTTTATCTAGTGTATCAGTAAGATTCAAACATATATTGGGTGTTACTGGGTAAGCTTCTAACAGCTAGAGAATTGATTTCTTGGAGAGAGGTATGTCTGAATTGTTTATTTACTTTGCCTTTGGAACTCAAGTTTGTAGCCCTGGGTGATGCAGAGAATTTAAATGTCGTTTTATGATTTAAGGTATCTGTTGAACCTACAAATGATGCAGAAGGCTCAGGAAGGCATGTATGTCCAGACATTTTATTACACTTACTAGTGTCAGACCACAGGTGGCAGCTGTCAGCAGTATGAGGTCATGCTCCAGACACAGGGTGTGTTTTTAAGCCTGTTTTCTAGTCATATAGCCCTCACACCCCTGGTAGTATTAATTATTATTGACCTGTCTCCCATAATACTTCATATTTTCATGCAACCTGTGTGGGTTTTAAGGTATTCAGAAGATATTTGGGAAGATCAAATATCTAGCAGTTCTCCTTCTAGATGAAGAAAGGGAGACAGCAAGTCACTGGAGTGTCTGGCAAGTGCCAGGCGCTATACTAGAATGTTTTCTGAAACCTCTTTTTTAAAAAATCTTTACATATAAACAGTCCTTTCTTCTTTTAACTATATTTTAAGTTATGGGATACATGTGCAGAGTGTGCAGGTTTGTTACATAGGTATACACATTATACACATGCCATGGTAGTTTGCTGTATCCATCACCCCGTCATCTACATTAGGTATGTCTCCTAACCCACCCCTAGCCCCCGACCCCTGACAGACCCTAGTGTGTGATGCTCCCCTCCCTGTGTCCATGTGTTCTCACTGTTCAACTCCCATTTATGAGTGAGAACATGTGGTGTTTGGTTTTCTGTTCTTGTGTCAGTTTGCTGAGAATGATGTTTTCCAGATTCATCCAAGTCCCTACAAAGGACACGAACTCATCATTTTTTATGGCTGCATAGTATTCCATGGTGTATATGTGCCACATTTTCTTTGTCCAGTCTATCATTGATGGGCATTTGGGTTGGTTCCAAGTCTTTGCTATTGTGAACAGTGCTGCAATAAACATACATGTGCATGTGTCTTTATAGTAGAATGATTTATAATCCTTTGGGTATATATCCAGTAATGGG
>CAUYQU010057408.1:0-33648 GCA_963574635.1 Cheracebus regulus | reverse complement strand
TGAGTTAGTTTCTGAATTCTGAGTTCTGATTTGATTGCACTGTGGTCTGAGAGACTATTTGTTATGATTTCTGTTCTTCTGCATTTGCTGAGGAGTAATTTACTTCCAATTATGTGGTCAATTTTAGAGTAGGTGTCATGTGGTGCTGAGAAGAATGTATATTCTGTGGATTTGGGGTGGAGAGTTCTGTAAATGTCTATTAGGTTTTCTTGGTCCAGGTCTGAGCTTAAGTCCTGGATATCCTTGTTAATTTTCTGTCTCATTGATCTGTCTAATATTGACAGTGGAGTGTTAAAGTCTCCCACTATTATTGTGTGGGAGTCTAAGTCTCTTTGTAGGTTATTAAGGACTTGCTTTATGAATCTGGGTGCTCCTGTATTGAGTGCATATATATTTAGAATCGTTAGCTCTTCTTGTTGCATTGATCATTTTACCATCATGTAAGCCCTTCTTTGTCTCTTTTGATCTTTGTTGGTTTAAAGTCTATTTTATCAGAGACTAGGATTGCAAGTCCTGCTTTTTTTTTGCTCTCCATTTGTTTGGTAGATCTTCCTCCATCCCTTAATTTTGAGCGTATGTTTATCCTTGCATGTAAGATGGGTTTCCTGGATACAGCACACCAATGGGTTTAGGCTTTTTATTCAATTTGCCTGTCTGTGTCTTTTGATTGGGGCCTTTAGTCCATTTACATTTAGGGTTAATATTGTTATGTGTGAATTCGAGCCTGCCATTTTGATGCTAGCTGGCTCTTTTGCCTGTTAGTTGATGCAGATTCTTCATTGTGTCAATGCTGTTTACCATTTGATATGTTTTTGGAGTGGCTGGTACTGGTTGTTCCTTTCTATGTGTAGTGCCTCTTTCAGAAGCTCTTGTAAAGCAGGCCTGGTGGAGATGAAATCTCTGAGTACTTGCTTGTTCGCAAAGGATTTTATTTCTCCTTTGCTTATGAAGCTTAGTTTGACTGGATATGAAATTCTAGGTTGAAAGTTCTTTTCTTTATGGATGCCAAATATTGGCCCCTACTCTATTCTGGCCTGTAGGGTTTCTCCCAAGAGATCCACTGTGAGTCTGATGGGCTTCTCTTTGTGGGTAACCCGACCTTTCTCTCTGGCTGCCCTTAGCATTTTTTCCTTCATTTCAACCCTGCTGAATCTGACAATTATGTGCCTTGAAGTTGCTCTTCTTGAGGAATATCTTTGTGGTGTTCTCTGTATCTCCTGGACTTGAATATTGGCCTGCCTTGCTAGGTTGGGGACATTCTGGATAATCTCCTGAAGAGTGTTTTCTGGGTTAGATTCATTCTCTCTGTCACATTCAGGTACACTTATCTAACATAGATTAGGTCTTTTCACATAATCCCATATTTCTTATAGGCTTTATTTCTTTTCACTCTTTTTTCTGTAATCTTGCCTTCTCATTTAATTTCATTTAGTTGATCTTCAATCTCTGATATCCTTTCTTCTGCTTGGTGGATTCAGCTATTGAAACTCATGTATGCTTTCGAAGTTCTCGTGTTGTGTTTTTCAGCTCCATCAATTCATTCATATTCCTCTCTAAGCTGTTTATTCTCATTAGCGTTTCATCAAACCTTTTTTCAAGGTTCTTAGTTTCTTTGCATTGGGTTTGAACATGATCTTTTCGGTCAAAGAAGTTTGTTATTACCCACCTACTGAAGCCTGTTTCTGTGAATTCGTCAGACTCACTCTCCATCCAGCGTTTTTCCCTTGCTGGTAAGGAGTTGTGATCCCTTGTAGGAGGAGAGCCATTCTGGTTTGGGGTACTTTCATCCTTTTTGTGCTGGTTTCTTCCCATCTTTGTAGATTTATCTACCTGTAGTCTTTGTGGTTGGTAACGCTTGGATCGGGTCTCTGAGTGGACGTCCTTTTTGTTGCTGATGAAGTTATTTCTTTGTGTCTTAGTTTTCCTTCTAACAGTCAGGACCCCTGCTGTAGGACTGCTGGAGGTCCACTCCAGATCCTCCTTGCCTAGGGATCATGTGCTGTGGCTGCAGAACAGTAAGGGTTGCTGCCAGTTTCTTGTTCTATTATGTTTGTCCCAGAAGGATACCTGCCAGATGTCACCCTGAGCTCTCCTTTATGAGGTGTCTCTTTGGTTATACGGGGGTTGGGGAGCTGCTTGAGGAGACTGTCTGTCTCTTATAGAAGCTCAAATTCTGGGCTATGAGTGCCGTTGTTCTATTCAGAGCTGCTGGCACGTACATTTAAGTCTGCTGCAGCAGAACCCATAATCTCCTTTTTTTCCCAGAGGCTCTACGTCAGGAAAATGGAGCTTTGTTTATAAGTTTCTGTAGTGCTGCTGCCTTTTTTCAGAGATGTCCTGCCCAGCAAGGAGGTAGCCTAGTCACTGTCTGCCAGCAGAGGCATTGCTGAGCTGCTGTGGGCTCTGTCCAGCTGTTGTGTGAACTTACTTGCAGTTTTGTTTATAGGGGTATAGTTAGAACTGCCTTGGTAATGGCGGTCTGCCTCGGTAATGGTGGTCTGCCTCAGTAATGGTGGACTGTCTCAGTAATGGTGGACCATCTCGGTAATGGTAGACTGCCTCAGTAATGGCAGACTGCCTCGGTAGTTGTGGAGTGCCTCAGTAATGGCGGATGCCCTTCCCCCAACAGAGCTGGACCATCCCGCGTCCAGCTGTGCTTGCTGTGAATCTCGCAATCCAGAGAGTTTCAGATTGCTGTTCTTTGTTGGGGTGGGACCAGCTAAGCCAGATTACCTGGCTCCCTGTTTCAGCCCTCTGTTTTTCAGTTGAATGGGTGACTCTGTCTCTCAGGCATTCCAGTCACCAGTTGAAAGGGTGCCCAGGTTTCTGTGAGTTTTTGTGCAGAGACCCAGTGCACTGGCTTAAACAGCTGCACTGGATACTCGTGCTGCTTTTCTGCCCTGGAGTGTCCTGATCTGTGGGCAGTAGAAATTCGTTTGGAAATGTGGTGATCACTCACCCTCTGCGTTTTTGCTGGGAACTGCAATCCAGAGCTGTTCCTATTTGGCCATCTTGGATCCTCTCCCTCCAAGGTCATTTCTTATTATAAAGTGTATGATTCTATGCTGTAATGTGATTACATTATGTTATGAATGGATCACAGTGTTTCAAAGTTACAAGCATTATTAGATTGCTTATTTAGTGAATTTACTCATTTCATAAAAGTACAGCTGCCTTTTTCCACTACTAGACATGATCAGGAAATTTTAGAAATAGTTCCACTGTCCTTTGGAAATGTGTAACTACATTTCACATTCATCACACTTACCATTTCATATCTATCTTATCAGTAGAATGTGTTACCTTTTAGATGGGTAACTTTAAATAAAAAAATTATTTATCTGAGGTTGAGTTTATCTTTACCAGTGTACTTATACTCATGCCTATTTCCCTCTTAGTTCAGAGAAATTTAAAAAACAGGACTGGAACAGATAATGCTATGGTAAAAATGTATATTAATTATTGATAAACAAGTATACAATTTTATAAGAAATCAAAGAACTATGAATGAAAACAATCATGATCTGTTTTTTTTCCTTTTAAACTGGCAAAAATTATAACAATTAGGATATTCTGTGTCCATGAAAAAATATTAAAGTGAATCAGAAAAATAAACCTTGCTCTAAAATGTTGGCATTCTTCAATGGCATTGTCCTATTCCTGTTCTCTCTTTCCCTTAGCAATGTTGTCCACTCTCCTGGCTTTAGTTGCCATCTTTACACCTATATTTTTCAATCATCACCTATATGTTGTTAAATGAAATTTATAGGAGGTCCTTGGTTTGGACTGAGCTTTTGCACTAGGCCCAACAGGTCAAACCAACATGGTTAAATGGAGTCACTAATTCTGTAATTCCAGGTCACCAAGGCGAAACTAAGTTATCTGACCTTCTAAGGAATCAGGAGACAGATAATGGCCAACTCTCCTAACAGATAAGCTTTAGCAGAATGATAAGGAAGTCTCCTCTGCTTTAACTTTTACAAGGAAAGTAACTTTGAACCAACCAATCCACATTTTGTTCCGTTTCTGCCTTTTCAGCTCTTTTCTGCCTATAAAGCCAAATATCCTCTGCTTGTCTCATCAGATGAATCACGAATAAAAGTCAATTAGATCTTTAAGCTAAATTTGTTGTAATTTTGTTTTTTGACAATATTCAGACTGTATGTTCAACTAGTTACTTGATAACAACTTGGAGAGCTTACAGGTACCTCAAACTCAGAACAACAATGTTGCCAGTCATTGTCCTACACTTTTATTTAATCTTTTATTGTGGTTTTTCATGATAGTACATTTGTATCATTAAAAAACTATATCTCAATCTGTCTATTTTCTCTTTCCATTCTCACTGTTAATGCTCTAGTTCAGGCTGTCATCATATGTAGCCTGGATTGTTGCTAAGTCTTCCTTACAGGTCTCCTTGTATCCACTCTTGGCTATTCTCAATCTATTTTTTTATTTTTTCTAATTAGCCAAAGTTATCTTTTAAAAACATGAAATTTAGCTCTTTCAAGTTTTAGCTGTATGACCTGAAAGACCTAGTTGTCCCTAGGAAGAAGTTTAAGTTTTATTCCAAATGAAAAGGAAAGCCATTACACAGTTTTGGGGGTAAGGAAGTCACATATAAAGACTCACATTTTTCAATATTTCCCTGACTGTTCTGTGGAAAACGGATTATAGTGGAGCATGAGTGGAATCAGAGAAACTAATGAGGAAGCTGTAGCAGTGGTGCCAAGGAGAGTTGATGGAGGCTTGGGCTGAGGTAATAGCAGTGATGAGAAGTGGATGAATTCTAGAAGTATCTTTTAGGTTTAATTGACAAGACTTGCTGATGGATTACATGTAGAAAGTGAGGAAAAGAGAATAATAGAGAATTATGGACAGTGGGGAAAGAAATTAGTTTAAGAAAGCAATCAGAAATTTCATTTCATGTATGTTAATTTTGAGATGCCTCCAATACATTCAAGAAGAAATTCATAAGTAGGCACTTGTATAAATCAATCTGGAGCTTAGCAAAGGAGTTTAGTATAATGAAAGAAACGAGATTCAGCAGGGTATTTCTAGCATAAAAATGGAAGAAGGAGATAATATAGGTAGAGAAATGGACACAGGAATAAGTCTAAGGGACAGCTACATTTAGAGACTGAGTAATGGAGAAGCCAGCAAAGTAAACTAAGCAGGAATTATCAGGGAAGTAGGAGAAAAACCAGGAGAATGAGGTATTGTAGAAGTCAAGAAATGACAGTGTTTGAAGAAAAAGGAAGTGCTGCTAATAGGTTAAGTAAATATGACAGAAAGCACCTGTTAGACCTAGCAACCTAGAAGTCAAGGGTAATTTTGATACGTGGTGTTATTACTATTATTTACCAATCATTACACATAAGTCTCCTGCTTAAAACCATTCAATGGGCTTCCCTTTGGCCTTATGATGCTATTCAAAATACTTCCTATGCTTTGTAAACCACTCTACCGTGTGCCCAGTGCCTTGTCTCCTGACGTCTATCTCTGCAAAAATACCAGAATTCTTCCTGTTGCAGTTCTGGAAACATACTATGCTCTGTCCTCTCAATGTTCTCACGCAGGTTTGAACCATCAGTAACTTCTAGACTGTATGATGTATGAGAAGCAGTATAGTGTGGTGGTTAGAAATACAGTCTCTGGAGCCAGACTGCCTGTGTTGGAATTCTAGCTTTTGCTTTTATGTATGTACAATCTTAGGCAAGTTCCTTTTTCTGCTTTTACTTTTCTCATTTATAAAAATAGGGACATAAGAATACCTATCTCGCAGGATTATTATTATAGGAAAAAATGTTACATTTGAAAGAATGAAAATTACAAGGTGTCAGACAATAGGTGCTAAGAGGTAATTGAATAATGCCTTCAAAATTGTGAAGGAAAATTATTTACCATCTACATTTCTATATCTGGAAAAAAATCAATACTAAGGATAAAATAAAAATATCTTTTCAGACATGTAAACATTTAGAAAATCATGTTGCACATTATCTTTCTTAGGAAATTATTTGAGTATGTATTCTTAAAAATAAGGGAATTAAACAAAAAAGGTAGGGCCAAGGAATGCATGAACTAGTGATTATAACAATGAAAAGTGATAAAGGAAAATCTGAAAAACAGCTGTGGCTTAGACGACAATTAGTCCTGATTGGAACCAGAGGACAGAAAACTTTGAAAAGTTCCTAGGAAAAAATATGGAATCCAGAGATTTGATCATATTCTGAGACTTAAGGTGTTGGCCAATCAAAACAATGAAATAAATGCTAACAGTGCAAAAAGTAAACATTGGTAATAAGACCCTCTGGGATAAACCAAAAGGTATATAATATAGTTATGCTATACTAGTTGAATTTGAAATAAATTGGATTTACATGGTTAAATCACAGCTTAAATTTAATTGACTATTTTTACTTCTAGAATTATAGACAAAACGTAGAAGATTTGGTTATGATTATAGGACTAAATATAAGTGCTATTGTTGTGGGCTGAATGTTTGGGTCATGTGTTGAACTTGTAACCCTCAATTTGAAGGTATTAGGAGTTTGGGCCTTTGGGAGGTTATTAGGTCAAGAGGGAGTGGAGCTTTCATGAATGGGATTAGTGCCCTTATAAAAGAGACCCCAGAGACCTGTCTGATATGGCTTGTCTGTGTCCCCACCCAAATCTCACCTTGAATTGTAGCTCTCATAATTCTTACATGTTGTGGGAAGGACCCAGTGGGAGATAATTGAATCATGGGGGTGGTTTCCTTCATACTATTCTTCTGGTACTGAATAAGTCTCACAAGATCTGATGGTTTTATAAGGGGAAACCACTTTTGCTTGGCTTTCATTCTCTCTCGTCTGCCACCATGTAACATGCCTTTTACCTCCCACCATGATTGTGACACCTCTCCAGCCACGTGGAACTGTGAATCCATTAAAATGTCTTTTTCTTTATAAATTTCCCAGTCTTAGGTATGTCTTTATCAGTAGTGTGAAAATGCACTAATATACTCTCTTTGCTTTCTGCCATTTGAGGGCACAAGGAAAGTCTGCAATCTACAACCTGGAAAAACATTCTCACGAGACCCAACCATGCTGCCACTTGGATCTCAGACTTCCAGACTCCAGAACTGTGAGAAATAAATTTCTGTTGTTTAAAAGTCATTCAGTATGGTATTTTGTTATAGTACCCTGAGCTAAGACAGAATCAACCATTTATTCTCTAAAATTTCAATTTTAGATTGCTGATGTTGGAAGAGAATAAAACTGATGGGAAAGACAGAGACACCAGTATCCTTATCCGACAAATGCAGAATGAAAAGATACTGCTATGATTTGAATGTGTCCTCCAAAATTCCTGTGTTGGAAAGTTAATATTCAGTCTAACTGTGTCTTCTGAAGGGTTTAGATTATAAGAGTGGAGTCCTTTTGAATTGATTAATGTCACTATAAAAAGGGCTTTCAGGAGTGGGTTGTCTCCTTCTGCTTTTCTGCCATGTGTGGACTCAACATTCCTCCTCTCCAGAGGTGTGGCAATAAGGTGCCACCTTTGAACCAGAGTCCAAACCTGCCAGTGTCTTGATCTTGAACTTCCCAGCCTCCGGAACCATGAGAAATAAATTTCTGTTCTTCATAAATTACCCAGTCTGTTGTATTTTGTTACAGTCGCACAGCATGTACTAAGATGGAGACTGTCTCTAGTGGCAGGCATTCATCAAGGGTGTTAGCTAAAAGCAATGGAAGGTGACTTCGACTTTATTATGTAGAAAGAAGACTACCAGAATTAGATTGGAAAGCTAGCAATGAGAGTTTAGCTACAGCAGAGCTATCAAAAAACAAGTTCAAGGCTGAGTCTAAGAATAACACCCAAAAGAATGTTGCAGAACAGGTCTTGGTTGCTTTCTACTGACCACTAGAAGAAATGACCTCTGCTGCCCAAGCACTTACACTTTTGTGCCAAGAACTTGATCTTGCAACACTGGGAAACCATTATCACTATTGTTGTTACCACCAAAAGTCTCACACCAACTGCCACCCACACACCTGTACAAGTGGAATTTCCAGAGGAGCCTGTTTGTTTTCCCTCATGTTCTTGTATGAATGAAACTTTGCATAGATTGCTGGAAACTAGGTCACATGCTTCTGTTATAGATGAAAGGGAAATGAGACTTGGAGTTTGACTCAAATTGGAGAGGAAGGAGTCACATTAGGTTTTCCCCAAATATGATTCTCAATATGTTACTTGGAGGCAATGACAGATGTCTACTACAACAACTCATAAAAGTATATTATTTAAAGTTATGAGAATAATTTAAAGAGAGACTAAAATTATTGCATTACCATTTACTCCTTCCTCTTCCTGACAACTTGAATCCAATTTATAGGGAAATACTGTTGGCTCTATTTTCAAAATATATTCAGCAAATGACCCCTCAATGCTTCTACTGCCTTCACGTTCAACCAGCTGTAGTCTCTGCCCTAAATTATTGCAATAGCTTCCCAGCTCATCTCTCTGCTTCATGCTTTGTCCATTTACAGAATATTCAAACTCAGAAGCCAGAGAGATTTTTTTAAGATGTAGGAAAGATCCTGTCATATCTCCTTAAACCATGCAATTATTTCACAGACGACTCAGAATAGAAACCTAAAGCGTTTTAAGAGCTTGCCATGACTTCATGGTCCTTTTTGCCTCCCCACTGTAACCTCACCTGCTCCTTCATTGGCTGTTCTCACCACTGTGGCCCCTTGTTGGTCATCAAACATGAGTGGTAAACGTTTTCCCTTACATTGGTTGGTTCCACTGGGGAAGAGCACTCTTCTCCCAGATAGTAGCATGGCTATTCACTCATATCTTCCAGATCTCGCTATTTAATACCATTCACCTTGCCTTTAGCACTCCCAATCTCACCTGCTGTGCTTTATCTTTTTTCTGTAACACATATCACCCCTCTAACATACTGTAATATAATTTACTTAATTATGATGTTGATTTTCTGTCTCAAGAATGGGAATGATTTTGTCTTTTTTATTAGTTGGTTTATCCAGGCACACAGAAAGCTCCCTGGAATAGGAAAACAATAAGTAATTGTTAAATGAATGAGTAGATAACTGATATAAACATTTCTAGAGAAGAGTAGAGAAAGTTAGTTTACTTAAATCTTTGTTTATTGGAGCAGAAAGCTAATAGATAGAGTCTAAAATTGATCAAAATTTATCAACTTATTATTTAGAATTATAGTAGTAACTGCCAAAAGAGCTAAAAACAGAAATATTGTAAGATGATTACATCTGTTTTTAAGGTCTGTGAAGGAAGAAGTGGGGCAGAGGACTGAGGTTTTTTTTTATTGTAAACCTTTCTGAACTTTAATTTATAAAGCCATGTGTATGCAATGCATTGATAAAAACTTACTGTTTTCAATATAATCAATTAACAAGGAAAATATAGTGGATTATGTAAACAATTCAAAATACAAAATAAAAATTTTATTATATTTTTCTTGATTAGAAGGAGACAGAATTTACAATGAGAGATGGAAATTATGAATAATTAAAATAATACAATGACTTAGATAGTCTTTAAAAAAAAAACCTTGCTAAATTGATTGATTTTTGTAATGAGAGATTTCAAGCTGAGAATGCATATACATAGGCATACCTCTTAGCTTTGTCAAATCTTAACTTTAAACTTATTCTTAGGTTCCTATTCTTTGATTTCACCTTTGGATGATGTGATTTCCAAGCATGATACAGTTGATTCATGAACTGAGAGCCTTGCTTTTGAAATACTGACAGATTGCTCTACAAATTCTTAAAATATATATATATATTACATTTGTATATACATTTTTTCAGTAATTAGCATGCACCTATATATTAGCATACACCTGTTATATATATATATATATATATATAGGTGTATGCTAATTGCTGAAAAAATACGTATACATATATTAGCATACACCTATGTATATATAGAAATTATATATCTATTATAATTATATATTAATTATATTAATATTATGTATACACAATTATAATTATGTATGTATATATTATACATTAATACATATTATTATAAATAATTACAATTATATTAATATTATATATATACACACCTATGCATATAAAATAGAAATTAGCATACACCTATGTGTGTGTTTGTACACACACACACACACACACACACACAGGTGTATGCTAACTTCTGAAATCTCATAGTTTAGGTTTTCACTTTTGAAAAATTACTTTTAAATTCTTATTTTTCATTTTCATAGGCTTTTGGGGAACAGGTGGTGTTTGGTTACTTGAATAAGTTATTTAGTCTTTAGCGGTGATTTCTGAGATTTTGGTGCACTCATAACTCAAGCAGTATACACTTTACCCAATGTGCAGTCTTTTATGCCTCACCCCTCTCCCACCCATTCCCCTGAGTTCCCAAAGTCTTATACCTTCACATCATATATATATATATATAATATATATATATATGTATTATATATATTATATATATATACATATATATATACATAATATATATATAATACATAATATATATATATATGATGAGATACATAATTGTGAGATATATATATGTCTCTCACAATTTCTTTATCCACTAATTGATTGATGGGCATTTGGGAGATGGGTCTATATTTTTGCAATTGCAAGTTGTGCTGCTATAAACATGTATGCAAGCATCTTTTTTGTGTAATGACTCCTTTTCCTCTGGGTAGATAACCAGTAGTGGGATCGCTGGATCAAATGGTAGTTCTACTTTTGAGTTCTTTAAGGAATCTCCACACTGTTTTCCATAGTGGTTGTACTAGTTTACATTCCCCTCAGCAGTGTAAAAGTATTCCCTTTTCACTACAGGCCCACCAACATCTATTGGCTTCTGATATTTGGATTATGGCCATTCTTGCAGGAGTAAGGTGGTATCACGTTGGGCTTTTCATTTGCATTTCACTGATCATTATCGATGTTGAACATTTTTTCATGTTTGTTGACCATTTGTATATCTTCTTTTGAGAACGGTCTTTTCATATCCTTAGCTCACTTTTTGATGAAATTAGTTTCTTTTTGCTAATTTGTTTGAGTTCCTTGTAGATTCTGGATATTAGTTGTTTGTTGGATGTATAAATGGTGAATATTTTTTCCCACTCTGTGGGTTGTTTGTTTACTCTGCTGATTGTTTCTTTTGCTGTGCAGAAGCTTTTTAGTTTAATCAAATCCCATCTCTTTATCTTTGTTTGGCTGCATTTGCTTTTGGGTTCTTGATCATAAAGCCTTTGTCTAAGCCAATGTCTAGAAGGGTTTCCAAAGTTATCTTCTAGAATTTTTATGGGTTCGGGCCTCAGATTTAAGTCCTTGATCCATCTTGAGTTGATTTTTGTATAAGATTGATTGATGAGGATCTAATTACATTCTCTGCATGTGGCTTGCAATTATCCCAGCACTATTTATTGAATAGTGTGTCCTTTCCCCACTTTATGCTTTTGTTTTCTTTGCTGAAGATAAGTAGGTTGTAAGTATTTGCCTTTATTTTTGGGTTCTCTATTCTTTCCAGTTGGTCTATGTGCCTATTTTTATACCAGTACCATGCTGTTTTGGTGACTATGGCCTTATAGTATAGTTTGAAGTCAGGTAATGTGATGCCTCTGGATCTTTTTTTTTTTTTTTTTTTTTTTTTTGCTTAGTCTTACTTTCGCTGTGTGGGCTCTTTTTTGGTTCCATATGAATTTTAGGACTTTTTTTTTCTAGTTCTGTGAAGAATGCTGGTGCTATTTTGATAGGAATTGTATTGAATTTGTAGATTGCTTTTGACAGAATGGTCATTTTCACAATATTGATGCCACCAATCCATGATGATGGAATGTGTTTCCATTTGTTTGTGATGTCTATGAATTCTTTCTGCAGTGTTTTACAGTTTTCCTGTAGATTTCTTTCACCTCCTTGGGTAGGTATATTCCTAAGTATTTTATTTTTTGGCAGCTATTGTAAAAGAGGTTGAGTTCTTTATTTGATTCTCTGCTTGGTTGCTGTTGGTGCATAGCAAAGCTACTGATTTGTGTCCATTAATTTTGTATTCTGACACTTTGCTGAATTCATTTATCAGTTCTAGAAGCTTTTTTGGAGGAATCTTTATGGTTTTCTAGATATACAGTCATATCATCAGCAAACAGTGAGTTTGACTTCCTCTTTACTGATTTGGATGCCCTTTATTTCTTTCTGTTGTCTGACTGCTCTGGCTAGGAATTCCAGTACTATGCTGAATAGAAGTGGTGAAAGTGGACATCCTTGTCTTATTTCAGTTCTTAGGGGGAATGCTTTCAACTTTTCCATGTTCAGTATTATAATGGCTGTGGGTTTGTCATAGATGGCTTTTATTACATTAAAGTATGTCTCTTCTATGCTGATTTAGCTGAGGGTTTTAATTATAAAGGGAATCTGATTTTGTGAAATGCTTTTTCTGTGTCTATTGAGATAATTATATGATTTTTGTTTTCAGTTCTGTTTATGTACTGAATCACATTTATTGACTTGCATATTTTAAACCATCCATTCTGCATCCCTGGTATGAAACTCACTTGATCATCATGGATTATCTTTTTAATATGCTATTGGATTTGGTTAGCTAATATTTTGTTGAGGATTTTTGAATCTATGTTCATCAGGGATATTGATCTATAGTTTCTTTTTTTTTGTCACGTCCTTTCCTGGTTTTGTATTAGGGTGATACTGACTTCATAGGATGATTTAGGGAGGATTCGCTCTTTATCTTGTGAAATAGTGTCAATAGGATTGGTACCAATTTTTCTTTGAATGTCTGAAAGAATTCAGCTGTGAATCTGGCTGGTCCTTTTTTTGGGGGTGGCAATTTTTAAATTGCCATTTCAACCTCAATGCTTGTTATTGGTATATTCAGAGTTTCTATTTCTTCCTGGTTTAATCTAGGAGGGTTGTATATTTCCAGGATTTTATCCATCTCCTCCAGTTTTTCTAGTTTATGCATGTAAAGGTGTTCATAGTAGCCTTGTATGATCTTTTGTATTTCTGTGGTATTGGTTGCAATATCTCTCATTTCGTTTCTAATTGAGCTTATTTGGATCTTCTCTCTTCTTTTCTTGGTTAATCTCACTAATAGTCTATCAATTTTATTTATCTTTTTAAAGAACTAGCTTTTTTGGGTTTCATTTATCTTTTGTATTTTGTTTGTTTCAATTTCATTTAGTTCTTCTCTGATCTTTGTTATTTCTCTTCTTCTGCTGGGTTTGTGTTTATCCAGTTCCTTCAGATGTGACCTTAGATTGTCTATTCATGCTCTTTCAGACTTTTTGATGTAGGCATTTAAGGATATGAACTTTCCTGTTAGCACTGCCTTTACTGTATCCCAGAGGCTTTGATAAGTTATGTCTCTGTTATCATTCACTTCAAAGAATTTTTAAATTTCCACCTTGATTTCATTGTTTACCCAATGATCATTCAGGAGCAGGTTACTTAATTTCCATGGGTTTTCTGCATTCCTTTTGGAGTTGATTTCCAATTTTATTCCACTGTGGTCTGAGAGAGTACTTGATATACTTTCAATTTTCTTAAATTTATTGAGACTTGTCTTGTGCCCTTTTATGTTCTTCTTTGGAGAATGTTCCATGTACTAATGAATAAAATGCATATTGTGCAGTTATTGGGTAGAATGTTCTGTAAGTATCTGTTAAGTCCATTTGTCCTAGGGTATAGCTTAAATCCATTGTTTCTTTGTTGATTTTATCTTGATGACCTGTCTAATGCTGTCAGTGGAGTACTGAATTCCCCCACTATTATTGTGTTGTTGTCTCTCATTTCCTAGGTCTAGTAGTAATTGTTTTATAAATTTAGGAGCTCCAGTGTTGGGTGAATATATATTTAGGACAGTCATATTTTCCTGTTGGACAAGTCCTTTTATAATTATATAATGTATTTTATATATAATACTTTATATATAATATTCACATTTAATGTTTGTCTTTTTAAACTGCTGTTGCCTTAAAGTTTGTTTTGTCTGATATAAAAATACCTGGTCTGGCTCACTTTTGGAGGCCATTTGCATGGAATAGCTTTTCCTTACCTTAAGTTTACGTGAGTCCTTACCTTAAGTTTATGTGAGTCCTTATGTGTTAAATGAGTCTCTGTCAGTTGTTGAATTATTATCCATTCTGCCATATGTATCTTTTAAGTGGAGCATTTAGGCCATTTATATTTAACATTAGTATTGAAATGGTTTCTACACATTCTTGATAGTAAAGGTAACAGCACATGTGCTGCTCTGGAAGGTATTTTATAAATTACAAGTGAAATAATTTTGCTGAATTTGGATAGGCAAAATAATGGTTCATATTTGTATTTCTGGATATTTTTACATAATAAGACATAGCAGGCAAACCCTGAAGACATTTTTTTCTGATAACTCCAAAATATGCATAGGATATATAAGATATATGTGTGTGTGTGTGTGTGTGTATAAAAGAGTAAGATCTGAACATTCTTTTATGATGCTATGTACTCTTGTGCATAAGTGAAACTCAACTTATGACTCTGAAAATCTGTTCTTTATGTGTCAAGTTCATCCTTTGGGTAATAAATCTCAGTTGTTTCCATTGAAATTTGCAATTGTATCTCTAATCTGTGATGTAGAATGCCATTTTGGTAAGAAATGTGTAATAATCCTATTCTCACTTTATTGTAAGTTTCAAATTGCTCTCTAATGACTTTTTAAAACACTTCTCTTACCTGGCTATAATCCACCACTCAGTGAAGACAGTGAGTGTCAGCTGACTGACTTGAGGAACAAGAAAGCCATATCACTCTCGAATCTGTCCTACTCACCAAATTAATGAGCTGTACTACCACCTGCCACAGGGAAGAGTGTATGATCAGCTCTCCTATTCCTGATGATGCTGTCATGGTGATAAATGGCTGAGAGATTTTGGGGAAAGAAATCTAGTTTAGTCATAAAAGAAGAGCATAGCCTGTTTTAATAAGAACAAAATTAGTATTGGCACCCTTAACCATTTTGACCAACTGTAATTTTTAAAAGTATTAACAGGAAAATCTTAACAAGTTAACTCTTTTTACATGTTTATTATCCTTGCTAATGACTGATTTAGAGAGACAGCCAGGTTTCAAGCTGCCATTCAAATATAGAATTTATATGAACAAAGAAGGTAGTTACTAAGCAGAGTCATCCTGTAGACTCTCCTGTGAGCTCTCGGCAGAAAAATATTAACATAAAATGATCGGGAATTATAATATTTGACTCGAGATTTTACTAAAGTTTTATTAGGAACCAAAAATTTGGTTACAGAAATGAGAAAACTTTTATTTTCTTCATGTGGAATCCTTAATGCTTAATAAATCATGTTAATGTGAACATAATATTTTTAATATTTACATTTTTTGCCAATTACAAAGTACAAACTTTAGGAATTATTTTTATTGAAATGGATGTAAGGACTCCATAGACAAAGATCTATAAAAATGTTTTCTTTTCTAAGCATTTCATTTCCTGAGGAGAACACCAAGAAATCAATCAGAATTAATATGAACTAACATAAGTTTTGCAAATATACACTGGTTTAAGAGCACATTTTGCAATACTAGGTTCAAATTTCAACTTGTTAACAATGGTAAATTCTGCTTATTCCAATTATCTTGTAGGTACACACACACACACACACACACACACACACACACACACACACACACACTCTTTCTCTTCCTCATCTTCCTTTTCCTTCTCTCTTCCTTCTTCTTTCTCTCCTCTCTCCTACTTTTGTCATTTTCTTGATAACTCAATAATTCAAAGTTCAGTTAGAGAATAATGGAGAAAAATAGGAGCAGATGTTTTAAAAAGTATAAGGCTTTTTTCCCAATATTTTTCTTTAAGTCCAAATCTGTCTCATTGAAAGAAACCACAATGAATTTTGTAATGGTACAGAACTTCCAGCTAGAAACTTTGACATATTTGAGGGCCTGAACTGTTTCAGTGCCCCGTTGGCAAGTGTTGACAGTGGCATTGTATTTCTGGCTATTAGGTTAAGCATAAGATAATAGTTTCTAAAACTACTTTAAAATTTCTTATATTAAAATTTTATCAGTTTACTCTGGTATTTGTGGTCTCCCTATTTAAAATACTAGAAGTATTATTCAGTTTTTAAAAAAGAAAAAAACTAATAGAACTTTCCCAAGACTTTATTATCCTGTGGGATAGATTGTTTCAGAAGTTAAATTCTCCTTCCTTGTTTCCCAATACATCCAGGGGGATCTCTCTTAAAGCTGAGGTGACTAATCTTTTACCCTTGAAGGAAAATGATCATGTTACTGAATGCTGACTCTGCCATTCAGTTTCTTAGCCACAAATGCCATTTTGCTACTGTGTCTGAAGCTATTGTTCTGACAGCTTCAAACTGTCTAGTACAGTGCATAGGAAGCTTTCTTGAATTATTGATAAATCTGCATAATTTGGGGAAGTAGAAAATGGCAACTCAAGAGAATTAATAGTTCTAATTCTTTATTCAGGGATATGGCATTTTTACATGTGTTGCAGAGAAGGAAGATCTCATAACTAAATAGCTCATTTTGTAAAATCATATTTATATAGGGAGATATAAAGGACATTTGGAAGAGAAATCTTATTCATCAGTATATGCCCTGGATACTCTGTACTTTATAGTGAATATTCAACAAATATTTATTGAACGCTATAAAGCACATTATATATATAATGTGTTATATATATAATATATAACATTGTATATATAAAGTATATATACACTCACACACACACACACACGTATATATATATATATACATACATACATATATATATCTGGGCACTACATAACTTCTCAAAATTCAGAATCACATTGAACACATCCATCTCGTTTCTGGTTTGAAGCTGGTTTCCTCATGATACCTGCTTTCAATCTCAGCAGTTCCCTAAAATACAGTTTCAAGATATGATGTCAACAAAAAGAATGTAGCTTGATCTAATGTTAAAACTGTAAACCACCTCAAGATAGTAGTTCATAAGATATCTGAAACATATTATTATAATAATTCCTTCAAATATTTAAAATATTATAAAATATTCCTAAGTGAGGCCCTTTTGGCAATCTCATTCACAGTTTGAGCAAATAATGTGTTACTAACAAAAGTGAGACTACTGAAGTGTTAGTCTGTTTCCACACTGCTATAAAGATACTACCTGGGACTGTAGTATAAAAGAAAGAGGTTTAATTGACTCACAGTTCCACATGGATGGGGAGGCCTCAGGAAACTTTCAGTCATGGTGGAAGGTGAAGAGGCAGCAAGGGCCTTCTTCACATGGTGGCAGGAGAGAGAAGGGTAAAAGTGCAGTGAAAACTGCCATTCATAAAACCATCAGATCTCCTGAGAACTCCCTCACTATCACAAGAATAGCATGGGGAAACCACTCCTGTGATCCAATCACCTCCTACCAGGACCCTCCCTCCATACGTGGCAATTAAAACTCTAGGTGATATTTGAGTGGGGACACAGAGCCAAACCATATCATAAAGGTACCAATAATTTTCTTAAGAATAACAGATACATTAAGTTATATTTTAGAATAACATCACTCATTCACTTTCTGATATGCTTTTTGGAGTTGGAGGAAAAGCGATGGCTATAAAAACTGGCATATGGGAATTGAACATAACCAATGCTTATCTAATCGGTGCCCTGTATCTGAAAATGACTATCACTCATATGTTTGGTAATTATGACTTAAGGCCCTATTTCAGTCACAGGCAAAACTTATGTATGTGTGCATTTCAGTATCTGGATATACTATTACTCCCTTCCCCTATGTCACAAAGGTGGGCACCATTCCCAGAAGGGGAAAAAAATCTGGTCAAGACAGTGGGTGTGAACTTTTCTATGTATTATAACCACCTGGGAACTTATTAAAAATGTAGATTTCTGGAATCCTAGGACAAATCTCTGAAATGGTATAGTCTTGGGGTTTGGCAATGATAGTTTTAAAAAGCTCTTCCAATGATCTGATATATACCATCTTTTGAGAAACATTGATACAGGGGACTACTTTTTTGTACAATGAAACAAGTAACAAGATAAAAGTCTCAACAAGATAAAAAGTCTTATCAATGTGCTGTTTGGCATATGTGTATGCATACAGAAGGTTCACATATATTCTTCCAATACCTAAAGATGATGTTATTAACCCAATAGCAGTTACACAAGCACTTAGCATGACAGTGGTGGAACTGATGGTGGTTCAAAATCATATTATTGAATGTTCTTTATATATTTTATTCTTTATATCCCCAGAGAACTTAACTTTATGCCCCTTAGCCCTTTATGTCACCTGGAGCAGTTCATACAAAGTGTTAGCCATAAGTAAAAACTCAATAAATATTAATTAGTAATGGTTCTTAACCTAGGTGGAACATTAAGATCACCTGGAAAACACTGAAAAGATATTAATGTGAAGGACACCCCCAAACCAATAGAATCAGAATATCTGCAGATTGGGGTCTGGTACAGCCAGGTCTAATAATCATAGAGCAATGCTCTTTCTCTAGATATTAGTGTTACCAATTGCATACATTTCAAATCTCTATGACTAGGCTTATGAGTGTATGTGCACAAGTGCTTACGTGGTTTTTTCCCCCAAAAATACACAACGACAGATACATAAAACAGTATTTTTTTCTTTTTCTTGGATGCTTGAGTCAAGCTTTCTCCAATTTAGCCAAATCTCTGTTATTTAAATTAAAAATTTTGGTCCAGAAACCATGACTTAGTTAACAATATCTTAAAAGATTTTTCCTGAAATGCATACATTGTTTAAAATGAAACATTCACCTTTGAATTTAGAATTTAAGAAATTATAATTCATTGTTTTAATAACTGACATAATGATTGAATGGGAGGAGTTTACTGATGAAAATATGATGACTTGAGGAATAAAAATAAATATTAAATTAAAAACACAATGAAATATCACTAGCAAAAATCCTGGGGCTGCCATTCATTAAGCTAGCTTGAATTACAATTGTTTGTTACTCCTATCAGTTCTGGGCACACCCACCAGAGTGGCCAAAAATAAAAAGGCTGAAAATATCAAATGTTGGTTCGGATGTGGAACAGCAGTGCTGGTGAGAGACACAAAACTGTACATACTGTAAAATCCAGAATACATAACATTAATTTATGGTGATAGAAACCACCTGGGCTAAGGGAATTGGCTGGGAAGAAACTTTCCAGGCTGATGAAATGTATATTTTGGTTAAACTGGTATATGCATTTGTCAAAAATAATCAGGTATAATCTGTACAGTAATTGTCTGTATAATTGATATTAGTACTGTAAATAATCATATTTCAATTACATATTACATGAACTAAGTTCTAACTATTTCATAAAGTAAAAAAGTAATAATTTCTAAGATTTAAAACTGGGGAAACCCAATATGTCTATTTTCTCTTATATAATAATAATAATAATTGGGCACTTTACATTATCTCATTCAGTACTCATAGAAACAATTAAGCATATTTTAGAGATGAGGAAACTAAGACTTGATGAATATTCCAGGAGGCCATGAATTGTCTAGAAGGAGAAGAAATGGAGTCCCTGATTTAACAGTTATATTTAACAGCAGAGGTAGGCAGTAAATGTGATCCCTGGAGAACTCCTGGTCAGGCTGAAACTTCAGGATATTTCTCTGCTCTGGTTTGCTGCCTAGGCTAGGTATAAGATGCTGTAGGGCTGCAGGCTCCTCTGGAGTTTTAGATTTTATGAGGGCTCAAGAAACTCTCATCTTGTTCTCACTAGGTCATATTACCAAAGGCTTAAGTCTTAGAACTGATTTTAAGTGTATGAAATTGCCTAGGTACTCCTGCAGAAGAAGCAGCTTTTACATTTCTTCTGAATCTGTTTCAATAGCACACAACATTCACTCTGAAAGCAGAGCTTGCAAGAGGTGCTAAGCACACAGAAGGAACAAGTGGGACAGTCTACCATCCTATTTAAAATGACAATTTAAAATGGAAAATTAGTGTACTCACTTGTGTAACGCGGAAGTCCACTGGAGTCTGACTTCAGGCATGGCAGAATCGAGGGTCAGGAATCCATTTTCCTCCAACTTTCAGGTCTTTTCCTGTGCATCATGTTGCTTTCAGGCAGGCTTCTCTGGTTCTATGGCTGAGAAGGCACTGAGGAATTCTAGGATTACAATCTATTCTTTCTGGATGGTTCTAGCAAAAGTCCTGGGGCCCACATTCATTGAGTTAGCTCGAATGACAACTATTTGTTATTTCCATCTATTTGGGGCATTTAGTATTTTTCTCACTTCATCTATTGGAAATGTGGAGGTATACTGTGTCTCACTCCTCCCTATTTGCTATCACCTGGAAGAGAGTCTGCTTGGCAATTATTATCATTTTGTTGTTTTCCTATGTATGCTTCCTCAAAATTAAACTACACAGCCACTTGGTAGTGAAAGGTGCTTTATTCATAATACCCAGATTATAAGGTATGCTTTATGAAGTGTTATTTTTTTGATTAATGACTGTCCATTATTTCAGATTTTTAAAATTAAAACAATGAATTGAGCAAATATTGAGTTGTAAAGCATATAAGTCTAAATAGAACAGCTTGTACAAAAATAGGTAGATTTAATTTAGTGCTTTCTCACTAATCCTTATAGAAAATTTACTTACGATTTGCAATTGATGCCTAGACTTTGATTAAAATGTTTGTTTCTCTTAAAGTAGATTTATTGTTATGTACCATTGTATCATAGTTCATTGATTCTAAGATACCATTGAACATAAAGTTCATTCTAACCTCACAGATGTTAAATGTTAAAAAAATTGACTTAGAAACAATGAAATGCTGTATTTGCAGATTTCAGTGGATTCTTAATGCATGGGAAAGAAAGAAGGAAAGAAGGACGGAAGGAGGAAGGGAAGGAGATTGTGGAGAGGGAGGAGTAGGAAGGAAGGAAAGTTAAAAAGGCAGAAAAGAATAAAGCATAGGCATAATTCTGAGGCTTTCTTGGTGGAAAATTTTTCCAACTTTTCTTTTCAAGGATGGAAACTTTATTAGGTAAACAGTAATTTCGATGCTTCCAAGTTAATAAAAATGAAGCCACTGAGTAGACACCTTTGTATTCCCAGGCCTATGAGCTCCTGCATGCTTTTCTTCCATGTGGAAGGAAGGAAAACGAAATGTAGCTGCCTCTGGACTTCAGTGTAGGTGCTGTACCGTGCCAATTCCTTTATACCCTTCACATATTACTTTAAATGTCACTTCCTCAGAGAAGCATTCCTGGACTACCCTATCTAAAGTAGGTCCCTTCTTGTTATTTCCTCTTAGGCAAGCTTATCCTTTGTTCTCTTCAGACTGTCTACTTATCCCCATGGGGGGCTCATTAAGTAGGCTTACAGTATAACTCATTTCCAAAAGCAGATATAATTTGACAGAGATATAAAAGATCAAAAAACATTTAAGAACCAAAGGAATGAAAACCTACCTACATGCAAGTTTCAGATTGAAAAACAAAAATATGTACTAACAGTTATTAACCTTAAAAACAGAAAATGATAATTTTATCATTACTACATGATAGTAAATGAGAACAAAACTCTGTACCCAGCGCAAGGACAGTGAAGGAAACATGGGTAAACTTGACTTACTTACACGTTTTCCTGGTGCTGTACGGCTAGTAAGTTATATGTAGGATTATGCGATGCTAGCCCATCTTCCTACTTCTGGACAGGTTACTTTTAAACCAGGCCAGAGAGATGAGCTGTATTCCTTTAAATATTTTATTAGATAAGAATATTTGAGAGTCTACCCTGCAAATTTAGGAACTCTTTCTTAGACTAAATTCAACGCCCTATCTTTTGTAAATTTTTCATGCTTCACTTTAAGACACTTTATTACGCTGTCTTCACTGATGAAGGAAAAAAGTGAATTTACGAGTGCAAAAGTTTGTTCTCCCCTTGCTATCACAGGACATTATATCTGGGAAAACACCCATGTAGTTTGTGATAATTGGCACCTCTGTTCTTGACTTCAGTCCCACCATCTTTTCCTTTACATCAGTTACAATCTGTCATCCTAGGTAAAATCTAGAGGCAAAACACTCCTGAAATTCCACCCCAAAGCTGCACTGCCTCTAGAACTGATTCATGAGGTATTACCTCATCCTAGTGTGAACATCTCTACATAAAGCAACTGATTATCTCAATACGTGTTAAGAAACAAATGGGGTTATTGGCATTTATTTTTGTGTAGTTTATGTAAACATAATTTTAAAGAATCATGAAACTATCCATAAAAGAAATTAAAATACTAGGTTCTGAAAGAAATAGAACCAGATTACAGCTCTCAGGATCTCTCTATGTATTTCAAGAAAGCATGATAACCTCACTAATCATGTATTAATAATAAAGGTTTGGTTATGTAGCAACTATAGGCATGTATTTTTTTTAAATTTATATAGAAAAAACTAACTGACATGACTTAGTTCATTTTCATGTTTTTCCAGTCATCTCTACATTATATTTTCAAATATCCTATTGTAAATTAGTATAACATACCCAACTATAATCTTAGATAGGAGTCATAGGATGTAGACCTCATAAAATATTAATTTCATTTAATTTAGAACATAAAGAAGTAATATTTTTGTTATTTGTCTTCAAAAAGTTTTTTTCCTTATCTTTCAATTTGAGCAAGGAGAGGAAAAATAAAAACAGAAGATTAAACAGTTACGTATTTTGGTTGCTCAAATGGTACATTATATGAATATATATAAAGTATTTTAGAAACATATATAAATATCTTTAAAATAATTTAAAGGTTCTACAGAGTAAACATTATATGTAATACATAATATTATATAGTAAAAAATAGTACTGATTTGCAAACATAACAATATTGTCCAATCAGGATTGTTTGCAGTTTCCATGGAGTGGCATTCTGTTTGTCTTCTACCCCTTGAAAGAACAGATTATCCCATAAGCCTATAGATAAATATTGCCTGGCCTCTCCAGTGCTTGAAGGCCTTATGAATTTAAAGGTTCTTGCCCTTATTTTTAAGGAAGAGGTAGAACTTCATGAAGTTTGTAATCATACCTTTTACTTCCCCCCAGAGATTCTCAAGCTTTGGAAATGACACTGTGTTAATTCTGGAAAATGTTGTTCCAGGTGCTCCTTCCTCTACACAATGCCAACATTTGCATGGAAAAGCCGACTGAGTTATTAAATAATTAAAATATCTCTATAATTTGAATCTTATCTAATGGTGAATTCCATGGCAGAATTACGGAGGATGCCAAGGCTGTTTATGATTAAGTAGGCTTGTTGCTATCGTGTAGAGCCTGCTTTCAGTATGTCTTTGGATTTGATGTGGCATGATTCCAAATCTGGTTTTACTCACATCCTTCCTGCATTTTCAAATAGACTGAACATTAAAACTGCAACTGAATTGCTGAAGAAATATTTACTAAGGTATTTTAAAGAGCACTTCTGCCATTAAGTGGAACAACTGAAAAAAAAAAAGATGGAAGAGATGTATGTTTTAAGCAATAAAGACTTAAGTAAGAACAAAGAAGTTTCAAAAGATGAAGGCAATACCATTGCAACTTTTGACTTCTGGTATTTTTTGGGATATACATTTGACTCTGTAGCTGAAGGACAGCCTCTCAATTTAACTATGAGGGAATACTAAAAGTAAACAGAAATATTTATTATCTTCCATTTTCTTTCCTATTAAGAAACAGGCAATTGCCTCTAATGCTCAGACCTGAGTGGATCTGGAGCAACCCAAGACTGAACTGAGGAGCACAGAAAAGGATATGTCAGGAGAGAGAGAGAGAGACAGAGAGAGAGAGAGAGGGAGGGGGAGGGAGAGAGAGAGAGAGAGAGAGAGAGAGGATACAGGATTCTGAAATCTTTACATTTAGCTTTGCAAAATCACAAGATTTTTGTAACATCTTTTCTAGGTAGACACATGCACACATACCAAATATTCCAAAGAAACCTATAATTTAAAAAATTATCTTTGGGATTTGATTACTGTATCATCACAGCTCTCTGTTAGCATAGATAATTGAGAGGTACTTGTGAATACTTGTGACTGAAAATGCCACCATTGTTGAGGAAATTAGGTCCTGAGAAATGGCTTCACGGTTTGGCTCCACATCAAGGATGGGGTGTACAAGAATGAAAAGGCAAATAATTTCTGAATATATTTCCTTCACTGCTGTGACTTCTTGTTTACTGCATATTGGCTTTTCTACTATAAAGAAACATAAATTCAGTTGTATTCTGTTGACCAAAGGAAATCATGACATAAACCACCAGTGGTACTATCTTTCCTGTTTTGCGACCAATATAAAATACTACATTTCCTTACATTAAAAATATACATAGTATATTGAAATGTTTCCTCAGTTTTATAACTACTATTAAAATAGTAGGGAAAAGCCTCTGGTGGTAATGCCACTATTTTTAATCACGAACTGTATTTTCAAAATACCATAACTAGATAATTGGGACATAGGAGAGTTGTCTTTCTGTGATTTTGAATTCTAGGGATTTTATGTGAGAATAAAATTTAGGCCAATGTTATCATTTTAATGGGAAGTTCATCTGCATGATCCATTAACAATGAAATGTAAAAACACAAAGGTAAAAACATAACTTTCTACTATTTTTCATGGGTGTTTTCAAAGTAAGATAAAGATTTATTTTCTGACACTGTATAGTGACCACAGCCAGGGCCAGAGAAAAGTGATCTCCCTTGAGTTGTCTGCAGTCTGCACTTTGACTTCCTCCTCTTGGCCCAGTTTAGTCCAGACATTTCAACAGCTTGACTAAGCCTCATCACCATTTAGCTGCCAAAATCAGTGGCTGCCAATACCACTAGTAGCTTTTTAAATACACCTGTTGCCAGCACTATGTTTGAGTCAAGAAGGCTAGACCTTTTTGGTCTACCCCACTGGCTAAGATCTCTTTCAAAGGAGAATTATTTTTAGTGTGATTTCATCATTTTTCCTTAAGGAAATGTTTTTCTAGCAAGATTCTCTCCTTACAGAGAAAGTGCATTTACACTGATCCCAGTAAATAACATCTCATCTGGGTTAGCCTAGGGAAACATTAGTTTCAATAATTGATATTACCTCTAATTTTATTTTTAATTGTATGGGGCCAGTAAGGTATATGAATAACAAAACAAAAACTTATGTGAACTGAGAGATTTCAAGTGTAATAATCAAATAACACAGCAAAGTTAATCTGATAATGGTATGTATTGCATGGTAATTAGGGATAAATACATTAAATGTGCTTCATGAAGCCAAACAAGCATTTTTGGAGCAAATTTGATGGGGAAATGAATAGAAAAGCCGTTAAAGCTAGATTCTGCTCTAAGGATCCCTGGACCAGAGATCCTCTTTGGCCAGGTTTCTCTGCATTTCAGTTAGCATTTGCTCCCAGCCAGGAGGCCAGTGGCTAGGAACAAGTTTCCCCATCCACCACAAAGGTGATAAAAAGCTAAAGAGAAAAAGTGTGTTGGATTCAGTTCTGACAACCTTCCCAACCTCTGAAATACTGTATAACTATTTAGCTGCAGCTTTGCAGTACTTTAAGGTGAAGAAATGGTACATATCAGCCTATTTCAATACTTTGGGCACCACATAGCCATTGATAAGGATTCTTCTTGGACAGTCTTTTCAGCTACTAGGGCTTCATGAGCTCATTTTGATCCATTTGACTATAAGTCAGTGTTCACAAGGTATATGTATTTTGCTTTTACCAATGGAATATTTGGTCACAGATAAATCTGTAGTTTATTTAAAAAAAAAAAAAAAAGAAAAACAGGAAGGGTGCTGTGGCTTATGCCTGTAATCCTAGCACTTTGGGAGGCTGAGGCGGGCAGATCATTTGAGTTCAAGGAGTTTGAGATCAGCCTGGCTAACATGGTGAAACCCTGTCTCTACTAAGAATGCAAAAATTACCTAGGCGTGGAAGTACATGCCTGCAATCCTAGCTACTTAGGAGGCTGAGGCAGGAGAATCACTTGAACCGGGAGGCAGAGGTTGCAGTGAGCTGAGATCACGCCACTGCACTCCAGCCTGGGTGACCAGAGCAACAAGACACCGTTATCAACAATAAAAAACCCCCCAAAACCTTACATATACTTCTGGTCTGAGGTTGACATGCCTTTACCCTGAAGATATGTGGTGATTTTTTTCCTGCAGTGCTGCAGTGTGTGCCTGTGTATGACACAAGTGACATTGTTTCTATTTGACTAACAGCTTTGATTTGGTGTGACCTGATAAAATGATCTGGTTCAAATGCCAGTTTCACTGGCTTCATTCTTGCCTCCTTTTTTTTACCCCACATTCAATACATCAGCAAATCTTGTTTGCCCTATCTTAGAAATTTATCTGGACTCTCACTGTTTTTACCACCTGCACTCTGGTCTGTCATCAATCTCTTTTACTTGGATCATTACAACAGGCTTCTAACGTCTAGTTGCCCTTATGCTCAATCTGTTCTCCGTAGTGCAGCTCTCCTCTCCCAACCCAAATCAGATTTGGTCACTACTCCAACGGCTCTCCTTTTCATTCAGAATAAATTGTAAAGGTTATAAGGTTCTACAACTGTACCCTTCTTGTACCCTACTCCCTCTTCTGATTTAGTCAGCTCCTCTCCCACCGCTCACTGAATTCCAGCCTACACTGACCTTCTGCCTATTTCTCAAACATGCCAAGCCCACTTCCACTTAGGGTCTTTGCATTTGCTGATCCTTCTGTGTAAAATATTCTAACCCTGAATAGCCAAATGGCTCATTTTCTCATTTCCTTAGTTCTCTGCTCAAATGTCAGAGAGGCATTCCCACACATATTTAAACTAGCATCCTTCCTCCCCATGTCTCCTTACCCTGCTTTATTTTTCTATGACTCACCATCTGGCATAGTAGATAAATATCTTTTTTTTTTTTTTTTGGCCTTTCCCACTACAATGTAAACTCTATGAGAGCAGGCACTTTATATCTTGGTGAGCTGCTATAGCCTCATTCCTTAGAACACTGCCTAGCCCAGTTATAAATACTTGTTGAGCCACATTAAGCAAGGCCTCATCTTGAGATCTTGAACGTTTTTCTTTTTTTGAGACGGAATTTGGCCGTCTCACCCAGGCTGGAGTGCAGTGGTGCAATCTCGGCACACTGCAACCTCTGCCCCCGGGGTTCAAGCGATTCTCCTACCTCAGCCTCCCCAGTAGCTGGGATTATAGGCACCTGCCACCATGCGCAGCTAATTTTTGTATTTTTAGTAGAGACAGGGTTTTGCCATGTTGGCCAGCTGGTCTCGAACTCCTGACCTCAGGTGATCCACCCCTCCCCTCACTTTGGCCTCCCAAAGTGCTAGGATTACAGCTGTGAGCCACCATGCCCAGCCGTTTTAATTTCTAAAAATAAACTTGTCCAGATCTTAATTTCATGTCTTTAACATTTTAAATGAGCTATAATCTCATTGTTGGCTAGAATCGTTTTGGCAGGAAAGTTAAACTACTGAGTGACGTATGAAAAACAGCAACAATTTAATGAGCACGTCTAATATGCCAAGCTTTGTGGTTAAGCACTTTGTTTTATCTCACTTAATTCCAACTATGGTCCTAGAGGTTGGTAGTGTGACTACTCTTCTTTTACAGAGAGTTACTGAGGCTTGGAGAGGTTAAGTAACTTGCAGTCAGGTCACAAACACTGAGCTGAGAATTTAGATATGGCCGCCTCCATACTGCCTCCTAGCCGTCTCCTCGAGTAGTTCATGTCCTGTTACCGAAGTAGTGAAGCTGCTGGTGTCAAAACATTCCTTTTGCAGTTTCCTGTACTAGGGTTCTGGGTGATTCTGCACATATTTATTTCAAAGATCCTCGGTACCACACCAGGTAGTTTACCTTTCGGAATGTTGTAAAAGCCACTGTCCTCTATGCTGGGACACTTTCACGCAACGTTGGCTTAGCCAGACTCAGGAAAACGCCTTTTTTCTCATTTCCCTGCACTCCACACATTAAACGTAGAGGTAGTTTCCACCACCTGGTAAAAGAGGACTGGATGACAAACGCTGTGGCCCAGAAAAAAAGGGCTCATCACCAAGTCGGCTCACCGCTTGTAAGCGGGGGCGCTTACATATAAATGAAGAGAAAACAAGTTCTTAAAAGTAGCCGTCCCCGGGCTCGGTGGGAAGCTGGCCTGAAGCCGGGGAAGAGGGCTCAGGCGACCGGACGCCGCGCCCCGCACCACGCTAGGCCTTACAACGGCAAGAGACGGGCCAGGAGGAGCTCCTCCAGAGTGGCTTCGGCTCCAGCAGGGAAGCCGCCGAGGTTCCCCCAGCTGCAGGGAGCGCGCGAGGGACGCAGGCGGGAAGCCTCCGCCGGGCAGCCGGCCGGGACCCGCAGCGCGGGGAGGGGCCGGCGCCCGCCCCGCCCCTCTCCTCGGGGATGCCGGGATGTTTACACTCCAGACAGCGGCGGCCGCAGGAGGAGGAGCGGGAGCAGTGGGAGGATGGGCCGCCGCTAGGCTTGCACTCCGGACGCGCCTCGGAGTGCGCAGGGTGGGTGCCCGCGCCTGCAGCGTCCGCGGGGACGGCGCGGCAGGAGGTGGCCGATCGCCTCCGGGCCTCACAGCCACAGCCCCCGGCCCAGCGTGGTTTCCGACGGCGGCGCCGGGCCGAGCCACCCGTCCGCCCACGGTCCGTCGCGGGCGGGAGAACGGAAAACTCCCAACTTCCTGGTGAGTCGCTGCCCAGGGCTCAGGCGCCCTGGTCGGGTAGTTCCTGCCGGGTGGGGCCGTCTGCGGGAGTCGGGCTGGGAGTGGGAGGTCGGCACCGCGCGGGGCGGCGTCTGGGATCCCCTTGCTCGGGGTAGGTGGGGCGGGGCGCGCCGCGCTTCAGCCGTACGGGGGTTTCGGTCCTATTCATCGGCAGCGGTGGGAGGGGGCGGCGGGAAACTTCATACCTGGCACCGACTCTGGCGGCCCGAGGCCGCCAAGGGCGCCGCGGTAACTAAGAAACTCCGCGGCCACGGCGGCGGCGGCAACAGGTCTTTGGTTTCAGGACCCGAGGAACTTAAGCGAAGTCCCGCCTTCCGGCGGATGCTCATTGGCGACGTCGGTTATTTATCTCTCGCGGATTGGCGAGGTCTGTCTGTCAGGATTCGGTCGCAGCCTGACTTAAGAAAGTGAAGTGCGCTAGGAGAGAGTGGGTGTTGGGAGCCGGCAGACGGGAGAATCCGAAGTGGCCTGAGAAGTACAGGGAGCTTGAGAGGTTTGTTGGAGAATGAACTTGGGAGGGGCTTGAGATGACAGAATGTCGGCGAGAGGGATTTCGAGGCAATAGCGAACATTGCTGGTGATGGTGGCAGTGGAAAAGAAATTGAAAACTGAGGCCACAGTCAGAGAAGGGGAGCCACATGAAGACGGAGAAAAGTGATATGACCGTATGACCGCAGAACAGTGCAAAGAAGCGAACACAACCTAGAGGATGAGGTCTTGAGAGCTAAAGAACTTCTGTGCCTCCTTGGCGCTGTAGGCCTTCACTCCTAAAACCGCAGCATCCTCTATTTAGTCTTGCACTTGGAGCGTAGTGGGGTGGTAGAGATGATGCATCAACCAATGAATCGTGTTCTCGCATAGCTGTAGTCCTCATTGGGGAAAATACTAAAAATATACTTAGTTTACAGTAAGATACATGCTACCATCCTTGCGCAATTCTGATGACTGAACTGAACATTTGAAATAAAATGATTTTTTTCTCCTTTGAGGTTACTGAGCTCAAGGATGCGGTTGAAAACATCAGATTTCTATTGTTTGTAGAGCCTTATGTACCTATCAAAACTGGAACTATTGTTTTTAATTCCTCCTCCAAGGAATTTACAGTTTCAGGAGTTTGCACACTCCCTCCAAGCGACAGCAGTATGTCTGGTCAGGTTGCATTAGAGAATAAAGTATAGAGTATGTGTGTTATAAATATGTTCTGTTCAGGACCTTGAGCTGCTGCTGGTGTGGTCAAAGCATTCCTCTCACCCCACACAGTACTTGCACTCTAAAACTACAGTAGGTTTAGGACAACCGGTCAAACCTTGCAAACGGTGAAGAGTTAAACGACAGATACAGTTAACCCTCTAATGCTTTGTGGCAACTCTTGTTGAATGGCCGCTATTTTTGGTTTTTAACACCTGGTGATGGCCAAGTGCTCTTGAAACAGTTAAAATCTCAGCAGTTAGTTCATTTCCAGAGAAAGTAATCCTGTCTCCTTCGGAAAGATCCAGTCCACAGCTTGCTTCCCTCCTAAAACCGCGGCATCCTCTGTTGGGTCTTGCACCGGGAGTTTGCTGGGGTAGGGGAGAGGTGTTGGAGCTTTGAAAATGCTTTGCCTCTCGGAGGAGTCAAAGGGGCAGAAACTGTATGGGGCGAGAGGAAGGCCTGCGAAATAAAAAAGGCAAAGGAACCCTTTGAGGAGGCTAGTTGCCTTCTCGGGGCCGGTGTGTGCGTGTGCGGGGCTAGTGTTAGGGGTGAGGAAGGGGCCCGGGAGCCTGGAATACCCTCCCGGAGGTGCAGGCCGGAGATTCCCCTCGGTGGCGAGAGGCTCCGCCCTCCGGAGCACTGACGGCTTTCGCAGCCAATGGGCGGCGAGGATATCGCGTTCGAGAGGGCGGGTACTTCCTACTCCGGCCCTGGGCTCGGAGAAGGCCGCGCAAGTTGTTTCTCCAGGGATGTCTGCAGGAGGGATGCCAGGCTGTGGTCCGGCGTCCAGAAATAAATAAATAAAGGGTAGCGGGCTTCGGTTTCCCCTGAGCCATTCTAGGTGTCCTGTTTCGTGATTCAGCTGTACCTCGAACTTAACTACTTCTACTGAAAGTTTATAGTAGATAAGCGAAATTGGTCAGCAAACTGAATATAGTCCATGTGACTGAGGGGGGGTTTACTCTGAAATTATAAGAAAATGAAAACCACAAAATGTCAGAATCTAGATCGTTAGGCGTTTTTACAACTTTTGGGGAATCTTTCCATGGTTAAAAATCTTACCAATTTAACAAAACTATTTCCAAGTGTACAGGCTCATTTTATAATCTGAACTATTTAGGTTTATGTATTTAGCTAATACATGTAGCACCCACCATTCCTTTCCCCCCTTCATATTTTCCTGGCTAGACAATTTCAAGAGTTCGTTTCCGTCCCAGTAAAACAGCACTTACCCCAAGAATGGGGAAAGCACGTCTGGTATGATAGCAGCGTACTAGTGGAGGAGAGGAGATTTGATGCCTCCGTAACTAACATACCTGATTAATAAGCTTAAAAACTAGCATTGTATTGTAATGACCAGTGCAGTTAACAGTTTGTGTAAATAAGTAAGCTCATAACCACCCATCCCCCAAATCTTCCTGGGGTTTGCAGTTGATAGTTTTGGGCTCTGACTTCCTGTAAACATTTAAGTATTCTTTTTTTCTCTCGATTATTGCACATTTACTGAAATGTAGACTTACTTTTTTTCACTTAACTATGTGGTCCGAGATATCATTAGAGACTTCTACAGTGTTTCCAAAACCAAACACTATTTTATCCTAGGAACTATCTGATGTTTTAAGAATGTATCTTTGTAGTATTACAAATGTCACTACCTTTCAGGGCACCTGAGAACCAGGTAATAGTGATTATGCAGTTTTGGGAAAAAGAAAGTTAAGCAGATAATTACAAAATTTCTTTCAGGTTTTCTTTCTATTGATTTTTTTTTTTTTTAGAAAGTTGGCTTTGGTATTTTAAAAATGCACAGTGTAGTGTTTAAAAAATGCACACAACACGTCGTCCTCATTCCCGGCTTCATCCAAATTAAAGTATTTACCCTTTAGAATATTTGTTGGAAAATTTCTAGGGTAGGTATTTCAGTGCATCGTCTGTAAAACATGATACCAAACTTAATGTACTACTTAAGAGTGTCTTGGAAATGACATGTGTGATTACTGTTTGCTCTGAATTGTTGTGTCAGCATATTATCAGCATTTATATAAATATATAGCAAGATGTTTTAAGACGCATTTCTTTACCCTTTTGAGAGTTTTTCAATTTAATTCTCCCCCCCCCCACCCATTTTTGTAGGGAATATGGATGAATAACATTTGGTGGCATAATTGTAAGCAAATATATGCATTTAAGATATAATGTCAGTTTAGAACTTTTAAATTGATGCAATTCAATCTCAGAGTTATGAAACTTGTAAACTGCTGATTTCCCCTTTGGTAATTAATAGTTTGATTATTCCTAGATTTCTCCTTTGGTAATTAATAGTTTGATTATTCCTAGGTCTTATATATTTTTACAAAATATTTTTTTATTGTGAAGAAAACACTTAGAGAATGTATTTCATGTATTTTAGTGGGTAGTGAGAATGAGAAGGACAGATGATCATGAAGCATTCCTTAATTAATACTTTTGAGCAGGATAACTGCTTTTTTAACCTTTGTCAAAATAACCTCCCTGTCATACGATTTATGTAATGAGATTATACAATGAGTGGTTTTGTGTAATAGTTATCAAAGTGTTAAGCAGAACAGTGTATACATGAACAAAACTGATTTTAGTGGTCTGTAAAAATTTAGAAATATGTCTTTTCTGTTATGTAATGGAAATAGGCCTTTTTGTAAATCTTGCCATTTGTGTTCTGCTGATAGTAGGTAAGAGCTACTTTTTGAATCCAGTGTGCTTTTGTGTTGAACATTGATTCACAAATTTTTTCTCTGAAGGGTGAGATAGTATTTCTGGCTTTGTGAGCCATGTGGTTGCATCTGCTGCCATTGTAGCCAAAGACAGTACCTGATAAAGTGGCCATGGGTGTGTTCAAATAAAATTTTATTTATACAAATAGGTTGGTGTCTTTCCCCTGCTCAGAAGATAATACCAAAGGTCTAAATGTGGTGCTATGCCATTGATGTTTGTGTTGATGTGAAATTTTCCACAACAGTGTTTTATAATTTTTTTTGGTCCTTAGGCTCTTGTGACAATTTGTTGATCATCCACAGTTCCCTCAGAATAATGCCCAGCTATCCATTCCCAAATTTTGTGTTTCATTTCAGAGTTTGTCAACATACGAACCTCTTTTAGTTTTATCTACCTTTTCAGATTTCTTCACCATTCTTTGCTTCTGGGGGAATCCCACTCCTATCCTTTGACATTGAATGAAAGCCTCTCTGTGGCTCCCTGCTTCTTACTAAACTGACATAGAATCTAATGTCAGTCATTTTTCTCTACTAAATGAAAACTACTAGACAAAGAAACATACCAAACTCACTCATGTTTCTTTGTCTAGTAGTTTTTATTTATTTTTTTATTTCTGTATTTTTTTGGCTTTTTAATATGAGAATAATCTGTATACTCTAGTTTATATTATTATTATTTTTACTTTTTTTAATATTTGCGTTTTAGGTTTTGGGGTACATGTGAAGAACATGCAGGATTGTTGCATAGGTACATACATGGCAGTGTGGTTTGCTGCCTTCCTCCCCTTCACCTATAACTGGCATTTCTCACCCTTTCCTAGACATTTTCTTTTCAAGTCAA
>CAUYQU010057407.1:0-45949 GCA_963574635.1 Cheracebus regulus | reverse complement strand
CTTGCATTCATACACAGGAGAACAATTTTATACAAGACAAGCAGATTATATGTAAATAATATCACATGTGATCTCAGCCCCCCACCCACTTCTAAAGAAGCTGAAGAATTAGGAATCATCTTTTATTGCTCATACCATCTTATGAATTATTTTTCTTACACATTGTTGGTGGCTGCTAGCACACATAAATGCAGACAAATTGTAGCGGGCCCTAAAAAATGGAAGTGAAATTTATAGAAGAAAATACTGAACTTGAATACTTTCTATTTATAATTTCATCCTCTCCCTCCCTCTACTCTCCCTTTTCCACAGCCCCAGACACTGGGAAACACTAACACTATTCCATTTTAGCAGCTGGATGTCTTGACTCAGCTTATGTTATTTGTGATTGCAGATTGGGAGAAGAGGGGAAGAACTGCACAGAGGGGTCTCTTTTCAGTTGGCAAGAATGGCAAGGGCCAGGTCTGCACCAGCCCCCAGTCTGAGGAGGATGCATGGCTGTGCTACCTCCTGAAATGTAGGCCCCTTGCTATGTAATCTAGGCTACGTTTCATTTTCCATACCCTCTTTGCCTAAATAGAGTCTGTATCATGTTGCAGATGCTTAGTCATAGTTTCATTAATAAAAAGAGAAAATGCAATTTCTCCCTGTGATTCTTCCTTCGATATTCACTCCTTTCCAGTAGGAACTTGGTTTTCTTGTTTCTTATTTCAGGCCAGTAACGTGACTCTCATTCCTGCCTTCTCTCTCCTATGGGGTCTTTACAAAAATTATATATGTATTTCTTTTTAGCATTTTATATGAAGCTCATGATACAAAGTTCCAAGTATCTGTAAAAGCAAGGAGCACTCTCCCTCCCACTCTGATCCCCAATCAGACATCCCTGGAAGCAGCCTACATCCTTTCAGATGTATTCTCTGTACATTCTAGTGTATGTGTGCACATATGTTTCTGTTTTATTGTACAGATATGAACATATTTTGCTAATTTTCATGTAATAGCTCTGTGGTCGTTCCATATCACATAGCACCTTGACCTCTACTTTCTTGATCGTGGATCATTCCCTGACACTGATTAATTCAGAAGAAGTTTGAGAAGTGCAGGGTACCGATTTTTATTATCTATGGAAACATAATTTTGGTACAGAAGATCTTGTATTTTATATTCCTGTAACAAGTCAATTAAAAATAAATAGCAACTGCTAAGAAGTCTTTATATTCATGAGAGCATCCAAGTAAAAACTGATATAAATGCCTTTCATATGAGTTTTTTAAAAGAGGATAATTTAACACAAAAGATAGGAAGAACAGTTTCAGAATAAAGTTAATAATTCTTATGAACAGGGTATTATGTGAAATTCACTAATGTATTCGTTTTTCTCATATCCTTGCACATCTGTGAACCTTCTTCAGAGACCTGCTTGGTCTAGAGAAGATTATTTGGAAACCACTGGCATAGTGCTTCAGACACTCAGTTATAGGTGTGACATAATACAAGATGCCTGGACAAAAATTCAAAATGCTTAGGAGTCATAAGCTCCAGTCTCTTCAATTGAAAATAGGGTTAAACAGATATCACTCATGCCTCCCATGAGAAGTAAATGAGAAAAATGTGCAAAAGATACTTGCAAACAATCACATTTAAAAAAATCTTTGTCAGTAATCTACCTAGTCATTGGTGTTTACAATTTTTTTCATATTCCTTGAAATTTCTGTTGTACTTTGTGTCTTTTTGACGAATCTGCTACAGAAGAAACAAAAAAATACTTTTATCTCAGGATTAACACAGTCTTTGCAATGCTGAGTAGAAAATGAGACTGCACAGTAACGGTCTTCTGTTAAATCTTTTCAAACAATCTGAGTTCCCTGTATTATAGCTCTCACATGCTTCAGAAAAAAAGTCAGAAGTCAATAACATAGATCAGAAATAAATCAGTGAATTGGTTGTTTTTGATTTGAAAGCCCTTCACAACCCACACTCCATCCCAACCTCTGAATTGATATGGGATGCAAGCTGGCCTGGCAGAAAGGCTTTGGAGTCTCCAGAGCAAGTTGAATTCACATAAACTAGCACACTTAATTCTAAGGGTTGACGTCTTCTGTTCTATACCACATTTTCTATGTCTTCCTTCTGCCTTAAATCTATATTCTTATGCCCAAAATATGATATGTGAGTATTTACATATATTAACCCCACAGATTAGGAAGCAGCTTCAGAATTCCCTTCTATTTCAGAATCAATTTTATGCAAAGAACTGACATGTCTGCATGATGCCATCTGATCTAAAATAAAAACTATAAAAAGCCCTAATACTTGAGGTGTAATTAGAATACAATTTTCGGCCATATATATCCCCAATTTTAGATTTATAGATGTTTTTAATCTTCCAAAAACCTGGGTCTATAATGTGGGATTTATATTTAGCAAATAGTAATTATTGTTTATAAATAAATTTAAAATTTCTGTTGCATTAATAAAAGCCCTCCCAGTTTAAATTTTTTTTTCTTTGTTTCTTTAGATAGGAATCCCTAGTTGGTTCACAACCACTTTCAACAGACATGCTCAAAAGACAAATCAGTTTACAATCACTAACCACTAAGTACAGGGACAAGAGAGATAGGCACACATTTAAAAGAAGTAAGTAATCTTTAAAAACTAAAATAGTCCTCCAAAGTAATATTGCAACAATACACTCAGTATTATAGTGGATAGAATGGGAATAATCGATTCCATATTCTGAGGATAAGGAATTTATTACTTTTTTTTGGGAACATTTTAAAAACCACAGTTGATATGCTCATGTAATACATACTATTCTGGTTCTAGATTTGAAATAGGTTGCTTTAAAGATGTCTTTCACCGATATTTTTAGTCAATGACTGTATGTTATCCTTCTTACTGAGTTTTTGTTTCACAATGAGCTAACTCAACAAATTAATTTCAGTATTTCAAATATGTCCTAATTTTATTAAATTTTAACATTATTTTTACATAACTTGTATATCTCCTAAATTTTATAATTTGAGACTATCAAGGCAGCTTATTCAACAAACATTTTCTTTGCTGCACACATTCAGATAAGGCTTAGGGATGAACGGTGACAACTGGTCTTTGCTTTTTAAGAAGCTCTCTCAAATATCCTTTCAAATGCCTTTCTCCATCCATTCCTGTTTGGAATCCCTGGTCTGTTCAGAAACCAGGGATTTCACTGGACATGCCAAAAAGATAAACCAGTTTACAATCACTAATCACTAAGTACATATGAATTTTCAATGAAGGGATAACACATATTCATGTGGAAATATCCTTAACTGCATCAGTGCTGCTGCAAGCAATTAGATCTCATCCATTTCAGAGGAAGAAGGCTTCTCTGTGGGTTGGGATGGCCAAGTGAGGAGGTCTCACCTTCCTACAGGAGGCAAATCTGGTTCCATCTTTTGTTCCTCTGACAAAAACTGTCAATTCTCTCTGTTCAAGGCAAAACCTACTAACCTACTTGATTTGTCAGTATCGGTAGCATCAACATAGTGACACTCAGCATTGTCAACCTACAGCTGAAGCCTCCTCCACTCTCTCAGGCCATTTAACTTAAACCTAATCATATAAGAGGAAATATAACCACAGCAAACCCAGACATGGACATTCATTTTATTTTCCTACCATAACCCTAAATAATATGGTAATAAACAGTTACGCCATCTTTGAGTAACAGTTGCCCAGCAGAATAAAGCCCACCTTCATGTTTTATGAATCAGTTGATGTTTTTCACTTTTTATCTCTTCCTTTCAAGGCAGCTAACAAAGATTTATTAAATATTTCCTAGAGTCGGATGGTTTGTTAGGCTCTTGAGTATATAGGAGTGTTCAGGACAAAATCCTGGCCCTTGACAATGTTATATTCCATTTGGGATACAGTGTTCATAATTATGCAAATAAATAAATAATTTTTTGTTTTCAGGGGAAGCTGGGTGCTAAGAATATATCACAGGTCATTATGCAGGTTTCTACGCAGAATTCAAAACTGAGTCCTGAGAAAAAGGGGCAACCCTACAAGGATCAGATTGTGGGGTTAGAGGGTTAGTGTGTGATGGTGGAAAGATGAAGAGGCCTAAGCAAAATGAAGTGAGTACAAAGCCTGAGAAAGAAAAGAGCCTGACACATTGTTAGGACTTTGTCTTAAAGCTCAGCTGCTTGGCTGGGACCCCAGTACACTATCTAGTTCTTCCTGAATCCTTCCTACCTTATTACCAGCACTGTGCCCAAAACTGAAAGACTTGCCTGTAACAAAATTGTCATCCAAAGGAGTTTGGGCATCACCCTCATACTGGAAACTCTTGTTGTTTTCCTCAGTATCTCCACCTCTAGACATTTACTCCTTAGAGAACCATACCAGTCCAGATGAAGCCAGAGTTCATCCTTCAAATGCTAGAGTTCAAAGACTTGTGAATGGTATAATTATATCCAGAAAAATAGAAGTTTCTTGGGTTTTGTTTTGGAATAAGAGATGTGATATATATTTTCTTTCCCAGGATCTTAAGAAAAATCACTTAACTTCTTTGACTTTTAGCTCTATCAATAAAAGCGCATATGCTAGTCTATGTTAGTCTATATTTATTTCTAAATTCTCATCTTAAAAGATTATAAACAAGGGAGTGTGGAGCATATAAAGCTTTGTAAGATAATATCTCTGCCCTAAATCACTTCAGCATCTTGTGAGGGTGATAAAGCACATAGAAAAATTGCAAGAGACCTGTAATTAGGCAAGAAAAAGAAATAAAGGATATTCAATCAGGAAAAGAGGAAGTAAAATTGTCTCTATTTGCAGATGACTTGATTATATATTTAGAAGACCCCATCATCTCAGCCCAAAATCTCCTTAAGATGATAAGCAACTTCAGCAAAGTTCCAGGATACAAAATCAATGTGCGAAAATCACAAGCATTCCTATACACCAATGACAGACAAGCAGAGAGCCAAAATATGAGCGAACTCCCATTCCCAATTGCTACAAAGAGAATAAAATACCTAGGAATACAACTAACAAAGGATGTGAAGGATCTCTTCAAGGTGAACTATGAACAAACACAGCTCAAGGAAATAAGAGACAACACAAACAGATGAGAAAACATTCTGTGCTCATGGTTAGGAATAATAAATATTATGAAATGGCCATACTTCTCAAAGTAATTTATAGATTCAATGCTATCCCCATCAAGCTACCATTGACCTTCTTCACAGAACTGGAAAAAGCAGCCTTAAACTTCATATGGAACCAAAAAAGAGTCTGCATAGTTAGGGCAATCCTAAGCAAAAAACAAACAAACAAACGAAAAGAAACAAAGCTGGAGGCACTGGGCTACCTGACTTCAAACTATACAGCAAGACTACAGTAATCAAAACAGCATGGTACTGGTACCAAAACAGAGATATAGACCAATGGAACAGAACAGAGGCCTTGGAAGTAACACCACACATCTACAATAATCTAATCTTTGACAAATTTGACAAAAACAAGCAATAGGGAAAGGACTCCCTTTTCAGTACATGGTGTTGGGAAAACCGGCTAGCCATGTGCAGATAGCTGAAACTGGACAACTTGCCTACACATTTGAGTTATAAATAATTGTCTACAAATATTATGTAGTATATACTAATTCTTGTACTGCTTCTATTCAGGACATTACTAATGAGTTCTTAGTTATGTTTTTTACCTCATGAACTCAAAATATAGATTTACTTTCTCAAAGTTATCATTTGTCTTTCAGAACAAATGTTATACCTATTCACTGTAGCATGCAGTAAATCTGATACCACATTTCATATATTTTGAGATTTTAAAAATATTTGACATCATCATATTAAATATTACAATATCAAGTATGGATATTAATCATAGTGCCTTTTATTACTTATACAAGATTTCATACTGAGCTTTAGTCACCCATTTTAAATAGAGACATCTGACATGCTTAATAAAAAAATTTATATACTAAGTTTACTACTTTCTAGATATATAACCTTGGTTAATTTATTTAACATCTCTAATATCCTGATCTTTAATAGGGCATAATTTTAATAACTATATGACATAAGTAAATAGATTGATGCAATAAATTTGTTTAAGTAGTCTTATCACTCGGTGGCTGTTTAAAAAATAGTGTTTGTTATTATATACCAAACACTTCCTCCCTGAATGAGCAATTTTATTAATAAGTCTTACAATTTGAGAGATTGGGTTCGAACAAGAGGGAAGAGAAATCATGCATTAGAGTGAAATTACTGCCTTTTTTCAACTGAAGTCTGTAGGAACCAAACTGAAGGAAAAATTAGCAATTAACAAATCAATTTAGACTATGCCTTCAGTTAACTTAGATTATAAACACTAAAGAAGGTTCCTGTTGGGACTTGACTGGCTGTCTACATTGACAAATTAACCAGATAATCAACATTTCTCATCTTAACAGTCTATGGCAAGCATAGAGTCAAGTTCTAGACTCAAATGCCATTCAGTATTTTATACCCAAAGTGAATTTGAAATAAAATGTGCAATAGTTTCACCTTTCATTAACCCATTGACATTCCTGTCACTAACCTCATTTAAAAGAGAAAGTCCATAGAGATTAGGTAGAATTAAAAGAAAATATGGTCTATGTACTTTACCCCTCCATAATTAGTAATGTGGAGACAGCATGTTATAACTTGAATGAAAGTTAGGATATACTGGATGTCTTCCTAGCTCTGCTAACTAAATAAATGTGCAAATTTAAGAATATTACTTAAGTGCATCTCACCTTTTTTTTTTTCAGTGTAAAAAGGAAGTTGGGTCTTTAAGAGTCACTCACTCAGTAAGGCAAAGTTTATAGGCAAGCACTTTGTTTTAGTGTTCTTGATTCTTAGCAAAATGCCTGGCACATATGAGGAAATAATAAATATTTACAAAACCAAACCTAATACTTCCATCCATAAGAATGTATAGTCTGTATTTATGTCGAGAACTATTGATATATAAAGAATACTACTTAAATAGTGAATGTATTGTGTAAGAAGAATTCAAGAAATTATCAAGAAAACAATAAAGATGGTCAATTCAATTTATCTCTGAGAAATTAGCTATGGCAGAAAAAAAAGAGGTTATTGGAAAAGCAGAATATTGGAGGAAATAAAACTGACTTTAATTGAGGTATCTTCAAAGGAATATCCACCAAAAGTGCAACAGTCAAGTATGCATCTGAATACTATCATTGAATTTTGCATGTGCTCCTACAGACCAGGTGTAGCCGAGCCAACCCACCATTTCCCACTGTACAATTACTTGACATGCATGTAAGTGAATATATTACAAATTCTGCAGATACGTTATCCCTAATTTTAAAGAATAAATGAATTTAGCAATAATCAATATTAAGATGAGTTATTTTAATAAGTTTAAAAGTGCTTATATTGTTTTTAAACATCTTCTTTGCAGAATATATGTATTAAAAACAACAAAAATTATCTAACAATAATCTAATTAACAAAAATCACCTAATAGAAATCAACCATGGAAATAATAGAGGAAAAATTGCATTTTAAAATCTGTTAAATAATGGTTGCAGACTGTTCTACAAAGAAAGCATTTATACCCCTCATAATTCAGTATGCACTTGTCATTAAGTAAATGTTCTCCATAAACTATTTCTATCACAGTGATTTTTTACATGGTAGAATATTTAACCAATTTTAGAGGGGGGGGAAACAAGTTCAGAAAGTTTATGTGCTTTCTCAAGGTCCCACATCTAGTAAGTTTCTGATCAGAGATTGATCAGAAAAAGCTAAAACTGATTGATTCCTGAGCCACTGATAGTTTTCTCAAAAAATATACATCTAACTTTCCTTTGAAAAGGTAAAGAAAATTATTAAATTCTTCATGTAGTCATAATGTAGAATCATTCAAAGTGAAATTTTGTTCTCAATTTCCTAATAATTAATAATGACAAATATCCAGAAAAATTAGGTCCATGCATACCAGTAATAAACAATCCGAATAATGACTTTGTTATTGTTTTGATGACAAAGAGCCGATAAACAAGAAAGATTAATCATTTTTTAGGAAATTGATTTTCTCAAGGGAATGGGAAGAAATATCATTAGTGTTCAATTATATTATCATAGTTAGCAAGCTGAAAAATGCTATCTATTTATTTAAATACAAGTCAAGCAATATAGCATATAAAACTTAGCCACATAAGACTGTTCAGAAAACTAAATGTAAAATTCCTTTTATGATTAAAACCAGTTTACATATCATATTCAAAGAAAAAAAAGTATTCCTTCCCAAACAGTCACTATAGTTAACTTGGAAAAGAAAAGTTTGGCCATAAAGTAAATTGCTCCAGTAGTTTATAGTTGGAATTTGTCAAAGGATTATATGGGAACAAATGCAAGAATAATATCAACAGCAGATTTAATGAACTCCTTGCTGATTTGATTGTATCTTCTTTTGATTTCTTATTCAAGATGTTGTCACCAATTCAATTAAATGTAGGATTGCAGTAAATTTAAAGTTATTTGTTCAGTTAAATTCTATATTTCTACTACTCCAAAGATGCAAATAATGAAAAATAACTTGTTCAGAGAGGCATTCAAACTAACAATATATTTTGTGAGATGAGGCTTCTAACAATATGGATAGGCCCTTTGAGTTTGGTTCCTCAGTGTGAATTTTCAGGACATTAAATTACTGGTATTGAACAATAACTAAAATATATATTATAAAATCACAAAATTTGTATTTGTTCTCTTTTATTATAGATTATTATAGACAATACTGAATGCCTCTAGCCTGTAACACATAATAGAAAAATATTTAATATGTACTCCAAAAATATCAAGCCTACTGATGACAATCTATTAACTTATTTGGGCTTGCATAACTAAATAATAGATTGAAAATATATAGCCAATATAGTCTTCCTTTAAAACTACGAAGTTAAAAACAGCAATATTTGAGTCAATTATATCTAGAATTACAATTAAGGAAGTTCCTCAGTTGACTTTAGTTCAATTAGACGTTCCTTCAATGAAATATGTAACTTCGAATGTGCAGTTCCTTACACTACCAATTTAAAACATTTGGGCTTTCACTCAAAATCCAAATGTCATGTGCCATATTTGAATCAAACTATTTTCTTCCCTATTGTATTGTTGGTACTCCTATATATGTTAGATGTTCCTAATTATAAACTAGCTCATCAGAATGAACGTTTTTTAATGTGGACAAAATAAAATACAGCTTTGTTAGGGAGTTACTCTCCTCTTGTGAATGTTGAATTAATGTGTTTCATGAGTTGGAAATAAAATAGTTATTAAAGTTCGGATACTACTTGAGAGAAGTTAGAAATGCTCACACAAGCTTATAATTTTCTTCAACTAGACCAGCTCCTTTCCCAGTTCAACCAGTTAGCTCTTGGACCTTTGAGTTCTTGAAAGGGTTGAGAAGATTCAGCTGTGCCAGGAGTCACTCATCCAGATTATGCAAGAATGCCCATGTCTTTCAGTTTATTTGGGACTAAGAAAGTTTAGCAGTTTGTCTCAGCTCCAAACATTACTTCACTAGAGAAGCCTTCAAAGGCACTTGTGCCTTTCACTTTACCAGTGTCTAAGGTTAAGAAAAGGTACACTGTTTTCATTTTCACGTTTTAATTTTCTACTCTCTGTCAAATCCACATCACCCAGAACCTGAAATTCAAACTTTCTTTTATATTCATACAATTTAGTCCATATAGTTCTCTACAGTTCTTTTTAATATTTTTAATATTTAATACTTTCTTTTAATATTTTAGAAACATATTATATTAAAATACAAATACTTTAAATATTATATTATTCTTTATCTTGCATGTCATTATATCTTAATCTGTTCATGAGAAGAAACTGATCTTCTTAGTGGTAGCTGTATTATGTGCTACTTAAACTCTGTCCTTTTTGGTTTGCTGTGGTAGGAGAAAAAGACTTTATTCATATTAATTTTGCAACCATATTTTATTTTTGCACTAATCCTAACTTGCTGGTCATACTGCAGTTAAATGTGTTACTTCCCTATTCAAAGTTAAATTGCCTGTTGTCATTTACTTAATTTTATTTACACAAATTTGCATCTTTACTTTCTAACTCACCTCTGAATGTGATCCAAATAACTTCCTTCATCATTTAGACAGAGTTTAAATGCATTTTCCACCTTTTTCATCAGAGCACATCTCTGTATATGCCTAGGTCCTGGTTTTTGAACCACCTATCTATCTACACTCATTCATTGATCTTATTCAGTTAACTCTTTTGTGAATTTTATACTATATATGTTCTGAAAATTGCAAAAGTTGTATCTGCAGATGAAATTTGTCTCTGAACTCCTGACTCATATATTCAATATCTCAATTTGGGTGTGCAATAGGCATCTTAAACCATGTTTGTCCAAAATTCAAATCATAATTTTCAATTGTCAATAAATAGCAGCTTTGTCCTTCCAATTGCCCTCTCTAATAACCCCAAAATCACATTCCATATTCGGACATCAGCAAATCCTGTCTGCACGACCTTCAAAATACATCCAGAATTTCACTGTTATCCCATCAAAGTGCTATCTCCTGGTCCAAGACACTGTCATGTTTCTCTTGAATTATTTCATGAGGCTACCAACTGATCTGCTTGCTTTTTTCATTATACCCCCGACTCCCTTCATGTATATTCGATATGGGCCACAACTGGCAGACCTTTTTACAGTAAAAAATTGTGTCAGACCTCCATTAAAAACATGAAGACCCATCTCATTAAGTGTAAAAACAAGCATATTTATATAGCCTACAAGGTCCTACAAAACCTGTGATGATCTGCCACCCACTCCTCTCACACCCTCCCTGACTTCTTTTTTCTTCATGTATCACTCACTTGATCAGTATCAACCTCCCATGCACAGGCAGACAGGCAAAACCCTGTCTCAAGTTATTTTCACTTGTTATTTTCTCTGCTGGGAATGTTCCTTCCTTAGTAATCCACATAACTCATTTCATTAACAACGTCAGGTCTTTGCTGAGATATGACAATCTCAGTGAAGTTTTCTTGACCATTGTAATTGAAATTGAAATTGCCTCCACATCCACAACACCCCTACCCTTCCATCCTAATATTTCCCTTCTTCTCCATGTTCTGTCTTCATCCATTGCAGTCAACCGTCGGACATACATGGGTGTGTTTATTCTACATGTTTTCTTTATTATATGCTGTTCCTTCTGGAACATAAGTTTTGTGAACACAAAGAGTTTTTCTATATCCATGGGAATTAAGACAGTGGCTGGTGCTTAGTAAGTACTGAAGACATAGTTATTTAGTGCTGAATAAGTGAATAGATGAATGAATGAACTGCCATAATCAGCAAGATCCTCAATTGTTAGAGCTACCTTTTCAAGGGACAACACAATTCAAACAAATGTTCAAGAAAGAAAATTTGGAACATTTTGTTAGTTTATACTTACACATTTCGTTCCATAGAGTTTAATTATCTGGGAGAGTTTTAAAAATTTTCATTGCACATAACCTTTCTTAGTCTATAAAGTTCAATTTTATTAACCTGTGGTCCTCCTTTGCTAAGTTATAGTATCTTCTTCTTCATGTTCAGAGACTACACACTGTAGTAAATTTGCTTTGGTACATTTACTGACAGTTTTCAACTCCTGCAGAGGCTTAGATATGCCCTTCTTGAAACTCTAAATTATGATTACAAGTCTGATGCTTTCCTTCCAAACTATACTTGGTATTCCTCAAATCTCTCACTAACCCTTACCCTTCTTCATATTAAATTGGAATGACTTCACATTCTAAATACACATTGTACATTGCAGATATATTCTAAATTGCTTTGAAGCAAAGTATACTTTTTTTTTTGTTAAAAGCTTCTTTTAGCAAAGCATCTCACACTTAAAGAGTCACAGCATTGATGAAAATTAAAATAAAAATAATAAATTATAATATTTATCCAATGCATATGTTTACATATGCAAGTAATATAGCACTATCAAATACAAAGTATCAAATATATAACACCAGTGGTTTAGTATAAAATAAATATTTTCTGCTTATTTTATTAAATGAATCTAAGAATACAATTATTTCCTAAAAATAGTTATTTTTCAATGCACATGTATAATACATGTGTAATCTTTACATTTATAGAATTAAATGACAGATTTGATAACTGGAATATGTCTATAGAACCTACTGTTATAAAAGTGTATTAATGAGAATAAAATTTCTGGAAGAAGGGCAATATTTTGCTTTAGTCTCTGAAATTACTACTACCAATATTAATAAACATGATAAGGTCAGAAAAATAAGATAAAAGTTAGAAATAATAAGAAAAGCTACAGTGTAATTTCAAATTTTTAATAGAAGTTCTGCTTAAACACACTTTAAAAACATGAATTGTAATAATTTGATGAATATATCAAAGAAATTCATTATCCAATAAATATAAAATTTAACTAGCCACATCAGTAAATATAAATCTCTATATATAAATATTAAAATCTATTACTATTTTTACTTTTTTATTTATACACAAAATGTGTACATATGTATGGATTACATGTGATATTTTGATACATGCATAGAATGTGTAATGATGAAGTCAGGGTATTTAGAAGATCCATCACTTCAAGCATTTGTCATTTCTCTGTGTTGGGAGCATAACAAATCTTCTCCACTAGGTACTTTGAAATACACAATATACTGTTTTTTACTACAGTAATCCTGCTGTACTACATTTTTTGAGGGCTTACAGAACATACATAGCCAATATCTTATATATTTTAAGCATTACAGTTCTATTGTTTTAATAAACTGGATATATGCAGAATGAAATAATAACAAATATTCCCATTTTGAGGAATAGTGTAAGCCAAATATATGTCTTTACAACAGCAATATGTGAAAGGGCAAAATAAAATATACTTCACTATTCTAATTCTCTTGAAATCTATATAAGTTTCAGTTTAAAGGTAAAACTATATTTGATGTTTGTGCACAGTGTATCCCACCTGTAATTACAGCACTCTGGGAGGCCAAGGCAGGTGGATCATTTGAGGTCAAGAGCTTGTGACCAGCGTGGCCAGCTTGGTGAAACACTCTACAAAAAAAAAAATCCAAAAATTGGCCAGGCATAGCGGTGCACACCTGTAGTCCCAGCTACTTGAGAGGCTGAGTCAGGAGAATCGCTTGAACTGGGGAGGTGGAGGTTGCCATGAGACAAGATCCAGCTATTGCACTACAGCCTGGGTGACAGAGCAAGACTCTACCTCAAAAAATAAAAACAAAAATCTATACTTGAAGTGGATATATTGGCAAGCACAGACACTAATGTCTAAAACTTTTTATAAATTGCCAGATTTTCTTGTCGGAAAGTGTCAATATTTTGTAGTAAAAACTTTGTTCTATATAAGTTAAATTATATAATTTTTGAATACATGTTTTATGTATAATATTTCACATATATAATATTTCAAGTATAGATTAGAGTTCTGAAGAATTATTTAGATTAATATAAGTTGGCTTATTGTTGAGTAGAATTATTTTAAGAAACTTTTTTCTTTCCTTATACTTTCAATATAATGAGACTTTATAAACACAATGACAAACCATTTAAAGTGAGAAATGAGCAAACAGGTGTACAGCTTGTGCCTAATAGGCCTTACCTTAGTTTCACAGTCTGATAATTTTCTGTGCATACTGCCTTGACCTGATTATTCATGACTTTTTGCATAATGAAGGAAAGCTTTTAGACATGTTAGGTATGACATACAAAATCTGCAACTACTCAGCCATCTTGAGAAGTCCTGTTGATTTTTCTAAGGTAGATTTAGCAGTCAAATAATAATTTGATGCAACATGATTAAAATGTTCAATCTATTTAGTGAATTCTTTGAAACCACAAATCACTTTGGAATATTTCAGTGTATCATCATACGTGTGAAACTATTCTCATATTTTCTTAAAATGTGTTTAAACAGGCAATTAACACACTAGCACTCTTTGAAAAGTTCTCTAAAATGTTTTACTCTATCAGATTGTTACATTTATCCATTGCTAAAAAAAAAACAACAAAAAACAAAATTGAAACAACATTCTGCTCATGAATATTGTAAATTGGCCTTTAATATATACTAACCTCCAGGGATAAGTTTGATAAACAGAAATGTTTATCATTAAAATAATGTGCTCCAAATTTAAAATAACATATACATTGGAATATTATTTACATTTTCACATGATTCTTTTTTCAGTGATAGTTCTATTAACCCTGACCTGATAATTCTATACACACAATGATTTAAATAGACACTTCTCCATTGTTTTGCTAATTAACTTACAATTTATTGTTACTCTTCAATGTTCTGTTTTGATGTGTGCCTACATTTTATATTTTTCAATTTATCTCAAGTTACTGTGTCAAAAGATTTAAGTATTTTGTGTAGTCTTTACATACATTGCTCAGTATATCCCTGAATGATTATATTAATTTATATCTGATCCTAGATGATAAAAATATTTAAGATTGCTTTGAATTATTTTTTTCTGAACTTATCTACAATATAGTGCATTGTGTCACATGTCATTTTCTTTCTTGTAATTTTTTTTTAAATTTTACTTCACTTTGGGTAATGGTTTTTATGTGGAGGGCAATGCAAGCAAATTTTCAAATTCTTTCCTTGCAATGTATCTTTGTTTCAGTACCTTTTGTTTGCTGAATTTTAAACTGTTTGGTTACCTATATGATTTTAGACTAAAAATTACTGTTTTTGTTTTCAACCAAAAAAAACTTTATTTACTCTCTAGCATCTGCTGTTGCTGTTGAAGTTTCTAACATCAATTAGATTACTGTTCAATTTTAGCAATCTCTTCTAAAACTATCAGACATTTTTATACATTTTTAAGAATAAAAACTAGAAAGCTTTTTCAAATCAATAATGGTTGGAAACATCCCAAACCACAGAAAAGATTCACCAGATCCAGGAAGGTCAAAAATCTCAAATAAGAAAAATCCAAAGAAATGTACATGAAGACACATTATAGTCAAATCGTCAAAATTTAGACAAAGAGAATGTTTAAAGCGGCAAGAGAAAAACGACTTGTATATGCAAGAGAACCTCAATAAGAATATGTAGACTTTCCAGCAGAAATTTCACAGGTCAAAGGAGAGTAGACTGTTAGACGCAAGTTAAGGGGGAAAAAAAATTAAGGAAAAAACGACTGCCAACCATATATTGTATATGACAAAGTTATCCTTCAATAATGAATGAAGCAGAAATAAAGAGCTTCTCAGACAAGCAAAAGCTGAGGAAGTTCATCACCACTAGACCTGCCTTAGATGAAATGCTAAAGGAACTTCTTAAACTTGAAACCAAAGGATGCTTAACAGCAACACGATAGAACAAGAAAGTATAAAACTCACTTGTAAAGAGAAATATACAGACAAATACAGATTACTATAAGGATGGTATCGATAAATTGCTTCTAATTCTAGGATAAAAAGTCAAAAGACAAAATTATCAAAATAACTGTAAGTAACATACATTAATGGATACACAATATAAATAGACGTGAGTTTTGACATCAATAACAAAGTGCATGAGAGGGGAGCAGTAAAAATGTAGAGTTTTTGCATGTGATTAAAGTTAAGTTGTTGTCAGCTTAATGTAAACTTATAATTATTGGTCTTGGCAATGATATGATACCAAAGCATAGGCAACAAAAGCAAAAATAAGTAATGTAGGTGTGACCACATTAAATTTAAATGCTCTGCACAACAAAGGAAACAATGAGTAAAGTAAAGGCAACCTATGGAATAGGAAAAATATTTGCAAATAATAAATCTAATAAGCAGTTCATTCCAATAATATATAAGGAATTTCTAAACTCAATAGCAGAAAAAAAAACTAGTAACTCAACTAAAAGTAGACAAGGTACTTGAACAAATATCTAACCAAAGAAGACAGTTTGCTATTTTATTTTTTAAAAAAAGACCAGTGTTGGTAAGAAAGTAGAGATATTAGAACCCATTTGCACTATTTGTGAGAATGCCAAATATTGCGGACTTTAAAAATATCCAGCTATCTACTTCAATAAAATTAATTCTCCTAAACTAAAATCTTAATATTTTTTGATAACTGAAAAAAAATTGGTAGTCAATAAATTTAGAGACTATTTCTAGTTTAGTAAATGTACTATAAAATCTTCTGTATTAAAAGCTAAAAATCTTAACAACATGGAAATAAATAAATGTTTCTGCAGGAAATATATAAAATTAAATATAAGAAAAATATAAATTTTATTTATTCAAAATACATTTTATCATATTTTGTTTTATCATAATATAATTTTTATTTTACCATAATATACAGCTGAATCTCATTTAAATTGAATCTCATTTAAAGAGTATTGTAGCTCCTATTGTGCTTTTTTGATGATTAATAAAAACATTTTCAAGAAATTTTTTCTTTAAGCATTTTCACTTTTTAAGACTGTTTGCACAGAGAGTCACTGATGCACTACTATAATGTACTCAAATCAATTCATCTGCTCTATGGGAAGGCTATCAATAGTGCACGATCATCCATTCATCCAGGCTATCATAATACATTTATTGAAGTGATTAGCAACTGGGTGTTTGCGGAAGAGATTAACACTACAGAAAATCACAAGCTGCATGGGTGCCACTCTGCCACTCTGGAAAAACACCATTGCCTCTTATTATTTTAAATGAAGAGAGAGTTCTTACTCCTGATACCCTAATATGATCAGTATATGCATCTCTTTTCATTGAAGGATTGTCTTATAATTATTTATTAATAAGCTATACAATGTTCTAAAACTTGATCCCTTTGCAAATCTGTGAACTATTTTTTAATTGTGGAGAAGCCAAAATCATAGATCAGTACTGTCTTACATTGATTTGTGATATTCCATAATTGGAATTGTAAACCTGCCTAAATTAAGCCAGAAACATTTCCAAGATATAAAATACATATATTTAATATTTATCTACATAGCATTATACAATGGTGTATAAAACATTGTGACTTTCCCTAGAACTATGAACAGACACACACACACACACAAAACAACATCAGCTGTAAGAACATTTCTTACATGGCCTCTGAAAAAACTATGTACTTTAGAAGAGATCATGCAGTATCCCTATAAACAAAAAATACTTAATATATTTATGAGGCTGCCTGCATGGCAAGATGACTCTAAAGAGGAATATGTGTGCTCTCAAAGCATTTATGATGTAGTTTGGAATAAAAGAACACATGTAAAATCAAAAGCTTCAACACAAGTGATAAACAATGAAGTGGCAAATGAGTGCTATGAGTCTGATTAGGCTTTAAAATGTTAAAGAAGACACAACCAAGAGTTTGCACAGTGGCCTGAGTTGTACTTCAGAATAAAATTAGAGTTTATAAGGGCTAAGAAACCAACCAGATAGCATTACATATAATGATTAAACAGCTGTAGAGCTGGAACTGGGAATGGAAGAAAACTTCGGAAATAATGTGCAGATCATATTTATTGGGAAAGAGAATTTGGAGTGGAACTGTTGTAAAGATCAATCTAAAGTAAATAAATTTATCTTTATTTATTAGGTACCTATTAGTTTTTAACTTACTCTACTGAATGTATTCAGGAAAATGTAGGACAAATGTATAATATAGGTTGTAAAAAAGTGATAAAATTAGTAAAATAAAAAGGAATTTGTGAGACCCAGAAAAAAAATTGCCCAGTTTTCATGGAAATAGGAAAAAGGATAGAAACTCAAGAAATAAAAGAAAATTTAGCAAGACTGCCCCTGCATACTATCAGAAAACAGTCATACATTGCTATAATATTGAAGCCTCAATGAGCCAAACAGTTACAACCTTTCAGGGAAAAGGAACAAAGTTTAGATACAGAGTTATTTGTAAAGCAGCAGGAAAGGGTTCTGGGAGGCACTTATAAACTCATCTAATCATTTTTATTCTATCTTTTATCAAGAATTGTTTACAATAGAATATAAAAGGCAAACATACTATAAATATAGCCAACCCAACCACAGATAAGAGAAGTCTCACTGGAAAATGTAACACAATTTACTGATTGCACAGTAGATTGGCTGATTTGCATTCAGTGCAATAAAAGAAATACAAGAGGTTAAATAATTCTCAACTGACAGAACATAACAAACCAATGTTCAGCAAGAGAAATTTTACTTAGAGTTTCAAGGTGATGCAAAAATCTGAGATGAATTTTCCAGGAGAAAGTTGATTCATTCACAATTTCAACTTGAGTGAGAAGTTACGGTTGGAAACATGGGTCTGTCTGGGTATTATATAAGTGACTTAGCCAGTCAGTAAATGAACCTTCTAAAGAACTTAAAAATAAGAAACCAAAGAGCTGAAGAATGAACCTTGAGTGTGCCTCCTGTAAGAGAGTGGAAGATTGATAGCCCTCCTTCACTATTTGTTCACTACTTGTATGGCCTTGAGCTTGTTATTTCAGCTTTTGAAGATCATTTTTCTCACTGTATAACAGGGATTCTTAGAATTCCTCTACTAAGACATTATAGGAGAGGGTGCAGATAAAAGATTACTCCAGTGCTTAGCACTTAATATTTACTTTTTAAAAATATAATCATCAGTTCCTGTCTATTCCTGTTATTACCATCTCAGTTCAAGCATTATTTTATAACTGACTGATAACAATGTTCTATCATTTATTTCTTTTTCAAATTCATTTCTTCTTTGTATTGGCTTAAGATTAATATTCAAAAGGATTACTTTTAACATATAAATACCATGTTATAGTTTTTTCAAATGATTTATACCTTGTACTAAATGAAATTCAAAAGTTTAAGTCAGATATTCACATTCCTCTAGAAGATTTCCTTAACTTACCTTTCCAGCATACTGCCCCATTATCCCCCTGTTCATAATCAACATTTTAGTCCAACTGGGCTGTCCACTGTCCCTGGGCATAACAACAGCTTGTTCATGTGCATTCTTCTGTGCAGTTGATCCTATTTCTTCTTCTTAGGATATACTCCATACTTTGCTACTGAATATCACCCAAGCTTTTCTTTTTCATAAACCGTCTTAAAATATGCCTCTGTTCAACTTCTCAGCATTTACTAGCATTTATATCACTTACATTTACAATTAGCCTAATAGTATTTTGATTTTCAGTTCAGTTCAAACCAGATGAGAACTATAAACAAACCATTATGTTTTGCCAAGTGTGAAAGCTAGTACTAATGAAAAGAAATTAACAAGAAGAAAAATTTATACTAAATGTGAGAAGTTACTGAGTCAAAGGTAGAATTTATTTCCTTGAGAAATTAAAAATTCTGAAATAGTAAATGGGAGGGATATAACAGAAGTTATTTAATTCAGGTTGTAGTTGATACAAAGGATTTTAAAAATAATCTTGAATTTTGATTTTTATTATGTCAAGTACATAATTTCAGCAGCAATAACTGCTCATGCCAGATATTATTATTAAGCGCTATATAACATCATATGGAAGTGGGCTGTTTAAATGTAGTTAAGGGAAGAATTCAAGATTAATTGAACATTGAGGTCAAAGGAATTGTGATTTATGTGTATCTTTGTGTGTATTCATTGCTTGCTTTTGTTTGTGCTTTGTAAGAGATACTAGAACAAGTGATTATATATCTTATCAGTTTATTATAAAATATTAACACTGTTTTTGTGAGATATCATTTCATTATAAGTATCTTGATTTTATTCTGTTGAAAATAGTTATCTGTTTTTGACAAACTGACAGTAATGTTAGTACATGGGTCACTGCTGGACAAAGAAAATTTAAAATATTCAGAAATATCAATAATAGTTCTCATTTTTACATAATACTGTAGCTCACACATAATGACCCTGAGGTTCTTTATAATAAGTGCTATTTGTCAGAAAAAAAAAATGAGTCTACTGTATATTTGAAATTCAAAAAGAAAAATATCTTTGAAACTATGAAATTAGGATCAATTTTATATTAACCTATTATTTTATAATATATACTTGGTTTCAATATAGTGAAAAGGTATTATGATCATTACCTCATCATCTAAAAAATCACTTAGCAAATACACATCATAAAAGAGAACACAATTTGTAAAATATGCAATTGTAACAGTTTGAGAACAGAAGTGAGATCAATGGAAAAAACTGCATGTACCTGAATGCTTAATCAAGAAGTTCAAATCAAGCAAAGTTTATGTATACATAAAGATTTTATATTTGTACAAAAAAGAAAAAAAGCCTTGAATTCCAAAAAGAGTGATGGATAGATAAATCATATATACCTGAATATCTGCTTGTCTCTATGTCTATCTATCTACTTTTCTACCTACATAAAACTTTTTGTGGAAGGTGGGGGAACTTATTTCAAAACAAATCCAAAATGAATCATAAACAGTGGCAAGCCCAGTATAAACATTTAGTGCTAAATTGTTGATGACTCTTATAATTCATGCATAATGTAAAAGTATTTTAGTTACTGCCTTAGGAAATCATAAAACACCATTTGGGATTTTTAAGTGTGCAAAATCCAGAAGAAAATCATGTAATATTATCACTGAACACCATGTTGAATAATATTGCCATTGTTAGAAAGGAATTCAACAAGACAGTTACTTAAGTGAGAATACTCAAGTTATTCTTCCATTTCAAAATCTTTGCTAAAGCTTTTTGACAACAGAATATTTGAAATGGACTTCATGTACTTCCCCTCACCTTCTCTTCAGCCACATCTTCTGTTTCGTCCTCACCTTTTCGTTAGATTCTATGGCTACGCTTTTTCCATTTCTCATTGACTTCAAGCTGTTTCTCTTCTCAAGGTCTTCACGCTTTCTCTTCTTGGACTCTCCCTGTACACACAACCTTACTCCCCTGCAGTTTCAGTGTTGTCTCCTAATTGTTTCTACTTGAGAAAATCCTTCTCAATTCCCCTAATCAGATGAGAAACTCTGAATTTTTGCAACTATAGGGATTTCAGTGGTTTATTTGTATAATTACATGTTTAGTTCCTTTTTCAGATGCTCCATGAAACTCCACGAAGACAAGAGGTCTGTCTTGATCACTATGGTTGTCCTACTAGTTACTTCTGTAACTATTTAATGAATGAATATGTGATAATCATATGCAAGAGGGAGAAAGGTGTCCTTTTCTATAGTAATGGCATTAGGTAGATAATCTTTTAGTGGACAACCTTGCTTCCAAATCCCTTAGACTATGGAATCAATCAGAAGGGAACTCCCATAAGCCACCACCACCACCTCTCCTCCCATCTTGAATCCATGTCCATATGTAATCAGCCTTCCTCCTAGTGAAGGAATGGTTTGTGATTGAAATTTCAGGTTCCTGCTCTCTGCTACATATGTCCTAGATCCTTTCTCATCACTTCTAGGGCACCACTGTAGCAATTCTCTCCTCCATGTACTGTTGGACATCATCACATGTCATCCTCTCTCTTTAGTATATTTTTTCTTTATTGCCTTATTCCTAGAGCTTTAGACATGCTGTTGTTTCTTATATGTATCTCTTGAATTCACCCCACTTGCCAAATACTAATCTATTCCTGTAACTTTGTCATCAAAACTCCTCAAAGTTGCTATACTCACTATCTTTAACGCCACCCCTCTCATTTTCTGTTTAACTTACAGCATCACTGCAATTTCTCTTGTCAAACTACCTGTGGCCTTCACAGTGCTAAATCCTATTTGCAATTCTTAGTGTTTCTCCTATTTGCAATTCTTAGTGTTTTCCCTATTTGACCTAGAAATGGTATTTGATCCAGTTAATCTTTCTTACTCCTTGAAATAGTTTCTGTGACACTTCATTTTTCTGGTTATTTTCCTCCCTCACCCGTGGATCCTTCTCATTCTCCTTTGATCCTTCAATCTTATCTTCCTCTCCTGTAAACATTAGAATGTCCAAGAGCACAGACTGGAGATAACTTCTTCTGTCCATCTCCCTTGGGATTTCATCCAGTATCATGCTTTTGATGATTATCACTGAAGTGAAAATGACTCATAAAATTTATCTCCAATATGTGCTGCTTTTATGAACTTATACATCCAAGAGTTTATTTAATATTTTCATCTAAATGTCCACTAGCCATCTTAAACTTGATATGTTTAAAACCAAATTCTAATCTTCTTTCCCAAACAATTCTACCTGCAGCTTCTTCCATCTTAATACATAACAACTTTACATATAGATGCTCATATCAAAATTTGGGGGGTCTTCCTCTGCTTTACTATTTTGTTCGCATATTCTTTATTTTATTCAACACAACTTCGAGAGTGATATTGTGAAAATCTAAGTCCAGTCATGTTCCTCTTCTATTCCAGATCTTCCACTGCCTTTCCATCTCATCCAGAATAAGCACTAAGAGGTCTGTAAGAACTTATTAGACCCTCATTAAATTTTGCCCTGTTATTCCTTAGTGATTATCTCCTGTTCACTCACATGCAACCACACTGACCTATTTGCCATTTCCTTAATCACACTAAGCACAATCTTGCTGCAGAGTCTGCCACGTCTGTTTTCCCCGACTACACCTTTTCCCCCCCAGTATTCTTTCCTTTACCTTCCTCAAAATTTCATTCAAAAATCACAACTTAGCAATGATAACCCCTTCACCTCCCAATCTCTTCACACATCAGGTACCCTTTCCTAATTGTTGTTCCTCATATCACTTATATTCCATAAGAAAAAAAACTTGTATATATTTGTTGTTGTTGTTTACTGTCATTCTTTACTACAATGAAAGGCAGAGCAGGTAGTTCTGATGGATTTATCAAAGGCTTTATCATTCCTGTCTGGAGAATAATAGGGGATTGATAAGTATTTATTGACTGAATGGATGCATAAGCCCATGAGAAACTTTGGCTTATTCAGAAAGAAACTATTCTCAACTAGTAAAGTGACATAACTCAGTAATTGTAAACATAAATGTAGAAAGTAAGCTATATGACAATTAGTACCTTTTTAGTTGTTTTGTTCTAGTGCTGAAGCACTGAAGAGATAAAATGGCATTTGTATCAGTACATAATTATAACTCTAAAATAAATGTGCGTTTCTGTATTTAATATCATTCTTCTATTATTTTCTCTGGTTTCAGAAAAGAAGCATTTTTATAGAAAGTTGTTTGAATAGAACTGTATAAACTGCTGCCTTTTCTTTGAACAATATCTTGATTTTAAATATTTTTTTCTTTTTCAGCATAAAAGAAGTAAATTTGATTTAAAATGGCCTATAATAGCACACTTCTTTTTCATCAAGAAGATGTGGTACAATGAGTTGTATATGCTCTTAACTAGCATGCATTTACAATTTATATTTTTACTTAACTTTAAAAATTTTCTCTTAAAATGAGGAAACAATTTTCTTTTCCCTCTTAGCTGAGGATGTTTGCTAAGTGGGAAAAACATTCCATTTTTTCCCTTTTGATTGGAACTCTGTCATTTCCACACTTTTCTCTATTATTTTCTTGCCCTGTGACCTTGGATGATTTGTAGCAAACTTTTTTGTTTCATCTTTAAAATATATACACCTGCCCAGCATTTTTTACTGGGTCATTTCAAGACCATATGATCTAGAACAGCAGTTCTCAAATGTTAGATGAACTAGTGTTGGCAGGTTTTGAGATTTTTTAAGAATATTTATCAAATATAAAGGGATTTTCTTTGCTATTCAGTAATCCCTATTTTCTTTTTGGGTAGTAACAAGACATCTATTATGGGATAAACAAAAGACAATAGTTTTTTTTTTTGATAGTTTAATTTTATTTTGGTTTTTTTAATTAGGTGAAATATGGCTCTGCAAACCCTACACCAATTACACAGATTTTACTTATTTATTTTTAATTTAAGAGATATACAAAGTTTCAGCATCTGGGAATGACTGAGTTAATGTACATGGTATTCAAATTTTGACACCTGGTCCTGACAAGTTAGAGGTAGAGGCAGGAAAGATGGTTATCATTCTGGTTCTGCCATTACAAAGCTTTATGACCTTGGACAACTCACTTATGCTCCCTGTGTCTCTTATTCTGTTTCTATAACATAGAGAAAATAGGTTGGAGGATTTGGAAAATGACTTCTGGTTCAAAACGTATGACCAAATTATACTATGTATATTGCTTTCTACCATGATGTTTCCAAATTCTAACAAAAGATTGAATCAGACTTCTGTATTCTAAAATATATTAAGGCATTCTGATAATAAATCCTTTCATAAAAAGTTACTTTGTCATTGATTAGTACAGTACAACCCATATTTATGTCTGGAAATTAATGTTTCAAATAATATAAGAACAAACATAAGATTATAGCAAAACAAAAACTCACACATTGTTTTAACATACAGCATGATTCAAATTAGAGACTGAATTCACTCTTACATATTTTCCATTCAGGAAGCAATCTTGCTCAAGATCAACTGCTAATCATTCATCTCTTTAGATGACATTGACTTTTAAGCAGACACTGCTAGATTCTAAAGCTTCGTATGGTGTTTCAGTCAAAGTGATTGTGTAACAAGAAACATGAAAGGTTAATAGCAATTAACCTTCCCCAGTTCAAAATGGAAAATTGAAAAACACAAGCAAGAAAGTCTGAATTCATGGGTCACACATGGCAATGATCATTTTAATAATTTATATTTGGGGCAGGAGCACTTAGAAGAAGTCAGTGTTTAGATACAAGATTTTCTTTTTCTTTTCCTTTAGCCAAATTTATAGATATGTGTGGGATGAGGGGCAATGAGAACATTAATTTGTTCTGATTAACTGTGAGCTTTTTATGCCTTGGACAAATAATGGGAACCAGATATTCGAGTTCTCCCTGTTTGCTAGGTTTACATGAGGGTTGGTGGGAAATCGGAAACTGCTCAGAGCTTTATCTCACTACATCATGGCCAACTTCATAGGTTTCAAATGTTGATGCTAAAGTCTAAATGGAACATAGGGCAAGATAGCATGATGGCATACGTATTAGCCATGAAATTTAAAAGGGCAAATAATAAAATAAAACTAGTGTTCTAAAAAGAATGTTTTAGGCATGGTGGGTATGACCATGTACAAAATATGAATGCTTTATCTCTTTACGAAACACAGAATGTCTAGACTATGACATATGTCTAGAATGTATGCGTAAATGCATATATTTTAATTTTTTTCAGATGGATATGTTGACAAACCAGACCATAAAGAACTAAAGTAAAATTAAGATTTTCCTTGATTCTTAATTTCACTCTGAATAATATTCTGGCAATTCCCTGAATATCCCATTTTATAAAGTAATTATGAATTTTATTACTGAATGCATCAATATGACTGATTCCTTTTTAAAATATTTCATCTCAGGTCAATAAATTTGAACACTAGTTTAGGAGTAAAATTTTTAAGGCAATTGTAAGAAGCAAATAAAATTCTGGAAGGTTTTAGGCAGAATAGATGATTCCAAGCTCTATGATACTTGAAAAACATCTATTTATAGATGAAGATGATGCTTCTTTTTTCCCCAGGAACCTAAGTGTGTCATGAAATACCATTATTTTGCCTGTAAACGATACTGTGGGTTACAATGTAAAAGAAAAACGGTTTCACAAATAATACATTTCGTGTGATTTTGAAACATTTCTAAAAGTGACCACAACAAAGATAAAACTCAAAAAACAAATATAAACTGAAAAGGTTTCAAAAAGAAGGTAAGTAAAAACGTTCATTTTCTACTTGACACAGATGGTTTGCATTGATTTGGCCTCAAAAGAAACAGGAAGTAAAATTGAGAATTGTTAATGTCATATGTCTTTTGATTGTCTTTCTGTCACATGGAATGTAGACACATCCCCGGGTAGGAGTGGAATGATCTCTGAATTCAGTACACAAGAGATAGGGAAATGTTAAATTAGCTAAACAAAACAAATATCTGTTCATAAAATTAACCAAGGGATTCTAGCAGAAGGAACCTAGAGTTTGTGAGTCACTTTTGAACACTATTTTCCACTGATATTCAGATTTATGCTAATACAATTATAGGAGTACTAATTCTTCATCATTAGAGACAAATTTATTGATTATTTTGTTTATTGGTGTAACATGTATTCCTTCTAAAAACTGTTATAGTACATATTTTTCCATTTTATTTCAATAAAAAGGTAAATTAATTCTCAAGGTGATGTTAACTTAATATCAAAGTCACAGTGAAAATGAACAACTAAAAATAATTCTGTGATGGTTGGTGTTGTGTCAGGTTACCTTAGTGGGGTGTAGAGGTGTAGAGTGAAATATTCAAATTATTTATTATTATTATAATCCTGGGTTTAATTTTTATTACTCTCTTTAAATTTTTTTCCTGAGCTTTTGTGTTAATTTCATTCATTACATGGCAGTATTCCTAGTATTATTGAGTTTTTAATTTCTAATCCAATCAACACTTTCTTATTTTTTACTTTAGTATGTTTATTAAGTCAAGATTTTTACTTAATAAACATACTAAAGTAAAATATAAGATTTTATTCCATTAGATTTTTGTTGCTATTGTTTATTTCCTAAATGTGAAATTAAATAGCAGTTTTGTTTCATTCTATAATTTGAAGAATGGTTTCTTACAAGCTAGTAATAAATAATATATTTATGAAATAATTCAAGAAGAATTTTAATGTAATCAAAACTGAGAGCATTATAGAGTAATAAAAAAATTTACTTTATATCTTTATAGTTCCCTCATCATAGAACATAGCTTTATTGATTTTGTTTAATTTTAATTTTCTTCATGATGGCAAGTAATTCTGGAAGCATAGTAGAGATAAATCACCAGGCTTGAAGTCATACATGTGAATGTATTAGGCTTCTTGTTCTTCATTAGTAATATGGGATTCAGTTAGCTGTTTATATTTTTTTTGAATTTTAAATGAGAGTGTATATGTAGGTGTGCATTACAAATATACACTTTATTAATTTATGATGTTCTTTGCTTACACTGGATTTTTATAATGTACACAAAGAAACAGTTATTAAAGTAGTAAACTCTTCAATTTGTAAAAATATGAATTTGTGGACAATATATTCAATTTGTGGACAATATATTTCCTCGATTATCGGGAAATATTAATAAAACTGTCAGTATTTAAGCTTTTCATTTTTCAAGGAAGTGTCACCCATTGTTCAGTTTGGTTTAAAAAATACTGATGAATATTACAAGTGTGCCACATTAGGTAAATCCTAATGAAAAGCATTTTAATCTAAATATACTTTGAACTACATAAGACTGTTTGCATTCTTGGGAATGAATGCACTACATCAAGTTTCTCCAAATTGCCACAATGTTTTTGCACATGACTTTTCCCCTGGCTGACACATCCTCCTCTGCCATTTTGCTTTACCTAAATACCAGTTCATTCTCAGACATCGGTTCAGTCATCATTTCCTCAGGAAATCCTTTCCTGATATTCCAGACTAAGTCAGGTCACCTTATTATACATTTTCATAAAGTGTATTGGTAACATAAGTAAGTTCATATTTTTCTAAGGTTATCTGAAACCTGTTATTTCTTTTATTAGTCATACACTTCAACATATCCATGGCATTTACTCAGTGCCTAATACGTTTTAGGAGTTTTACATATTCTTTCAATATATGACTTTACAAATGAATGAATGAGATGAACCAAAATAAATTTCATTGATAATAAGAATCAGGACATTTGAATTATAAGATAAATGTATTCTGCCTACTTCCAAGAAAATATTTTAAACTATTGATTACAGATATCTAAGAATCTCAAATTGATTATTACTATTACTAATAAACTCTATTTAGGATCAATTTTTGTCTATGGCCAATAATGAGCTCCTCAGCTTGTACCATGCATATTATTAGTTAATTCAACTAATTTTTAACATGTATATACCAGACATTGCTCTAAGCACTTGGAAAGCAGTTAAAAAAAAAAAAAAGTACCTGCCATCATGGAACTTACTTTCTATTTTGTAAAGGGAAGATGATATAATAAGTAAAATAAATAAGTAAAACACATTGAATGATGGGAGATAAGAAGACAAAAACTAAATAAAGATGGCGGTCTTAAATATGGTGAGTTCCTTTTCTGGGAGGATTACATTTGGGTAACTATCTGAAGGATACAAGGCAGTGGCATAGAGAGGAGATGCCTTTTTAAATGAGCAAGAGTGTGCCTTGCATGTTTAAAACAACAGTAAAGAAGCAGTGAAGGGAGATACTTAAATGCCAGCTGTAACCAGAGAAAACCATATTTCAGATTCTACCTACCTGCAAAAGGTCTCATATTTTTCCTACCTTTTCTCATGGGGGTTACACTGGGAGTGATAAGATAATTAGCTCTACTATGTAGAGAAATGTGTCTTTACTTCAAATTACTTTGTTACCAATCTTTCACCTTCACCCTAGATACAGAATTTAGAATGAAGGTATACATTTGTAACTTAGTCAAAACGCTTTGGAAAAGATAACTCCATATACCTTTCTCTAAATGTATTATTCTCATTTGGTCTTTGTCTAGGTTATAATGTTAAATCCCCATGCACATTCCTTGATGAAGAGAAATTCTCTAATACACTGGAAGATTTCCCAACATAATTAAAATATTGCTGTTGATTGCTGAAGAAGAGCTGCTAGTTAGATTTTTAAATGGATGTTTTCATGCTTTAAGTTGACTAGCAATGTCAAGTCATTGATCCGATGTTGGCTTTCCCCTCTATTTCTCCTTCAAAAATAATCCAGCACTTCTACAATATTAAAGCAATAAAATTGCTGATTACCCAAAGGAATGCCATGAAAATAGATCATTAAGCACAGTTCAATATGAAATACCTTATATCTGTTCCTATATTTCTACCATAATAAAATGATATCTATGTATTTTAAGACATATTCAGAAGCAGTTAAAACCTTATGGTCTTGATTCTAGTTTCATAAAAAGAATTCTCAATTTTCTCCTTCTTTTCAGCTGATATGAATTAATCATTGAAAGAAATATTTTTAAAAGTTAGAATCAATTAATCTGGTATTGCCCTGGTATTGTTTTTAATCAGTATTAGTACTCTGTGGTTAGCAATATGAAGTCTAATTATTAAAAAAAAAAATCTGTCAGACATCTGTCACAGTCTGAATCTAAACCATATATTTGGTTATAAATGACTCAAAATATTTTGAATTTAATAGTCATAAAATCATTTTCTCTTCCTTGTATCACATTTGAATTCATTTACTTTTATTTACAATTTAAAACAATTTCAGATGAGAGTAGTATCTTCAAGTTTAAAGGGCTCAATTTTGAGACTGTAAAAATCTAATGGGAAATAGCAAATATTTTTATTTATGGCATATTTATCCACAAACTCCATTTCCTATTGTTAGAAGACCATCCTACCACCTACAGTCAGGTAACAGAGCATAGCATGATAAATAATCGGGACATTTATGTATTCAGAAAGTAAGCTTACTATTTTTCATTATGAGACTATTTTCTTTCAAACCTAAGGGCATAGAAAACAAGTTACTGTTTGAAAAGTTGACAACTTTGGCTCTATTAAGGTAGAAACAGCTACATTCGAACATGTGAATGAATAATAAACTCTCTTCAGACTTAATACTGGAGGGCAGAAAAAGGAGGTTGGAAAACATATACTTATTATATGATACAAAGAAAGTAGTTTAGCAAAACTGAAAGCTATGAATGGGAAATTTTTTTTCCCATTTAAAGTTTTAAAGTGTTCTACATATTACACTGTAATTTGAACTCTTCATCTTAGTAATTATATTTTAAAATGACTCTTTAGGAAATAAATACATAAATATTATTCATAAGCGCTATGGTTTGAATGTGTCCCCCAAAGTTCATGTGTTGGGAACTTAATCCCCAAAGCAAAAGTGTTAAGAGGTGGGACCTTTAACTAGGGATTAGTTCATGTGGGCTCTGCCCTCATGCATGAACTGATGTTCATTTTGAGCAACTGGATTGGTACTATGAGAATGGATTTGTTATAAAAGTGAGTTTAACCCCTTCTTGCTCTCTCTTCCTCTCTCATGCTCTCTTGTCCTTCTTTCCACCGCAGGATAAGAGCACAAGATGGCCCTTAAAGGACACAGGACCCTCAACTCTGGGCTTCCCAGCCTCTGGAACCAAAAGCCAAATAAACCTCAACTTCTTATAAATTACTCTTTGTGGTATTCTCTTACAGCAGCATAACAATACTAAGACAAAAAGGACAAGAATTCCTGGATAGTATAGTTACAGAGATGAAAATAGCTCTTTTACTTATTGTAAAAATTAATTTAAAAAAACATTTTAATATAATATTTTGAAATAAGACAGCAGATCTAAAATTTTGTCATTATAGTTATAATATGCCAATTAAAAGTTAATGTGGATTCTGTATTTTCTTGCTATACTTTAAATATGTTTCTTACAATAGGAGCCCAGCAATATCTACCAGTGAGTAGTTACCATATTCTGAATGTTGTTCTAAGAGCTTTACATCTGTTATTTTATCTAATTCATGCTGATGAATAAACTTATAGCTTAGAGAGGTTAAATGACACATCAGGAAAGCCCTTAGCAAAGTCAGGATTTATTATTTCTAGTAAAATGCTAGGAACAACTGGTATTTGCTTGCAGTAGCCAATTAATAAACTTTCAGGAATTTGGCCAACTTCATGTCAAATACAGCCATTATTAAAATTAAATTACTTTCAATGTAACATTTAAATTATACTTAAAACAAATATTACATACTCCAACCTCATAATTTTCTAGTTATTTACTATAATATACCCATGTTCCATAGTTATATATGACTATTGTATCTGTATGGTGGAAATGCTATATCTTAAGTGTCTTCTGAAGTTACACAGATCTGCTAGCACAAATTAATTGTTTCAAAATTAAGTGTGGAATACAAATAGTTCAGAAATTGGCTGGCGACATGAACGATAGTCTAGGAAGAAAGTCCAAAGGTGGAAAACCTGAGGAGACAGAACTCAAGCAAAACCAGTGCCAGAAACCAGGCAAGTGAAATAATATGTCCCAAAGAAAAGGAAGAACTAATCTTACTGTTGACCACATAACTAGTATAATATTTTTCTGATGTAGGACTGTCTGAAGAAGTACATTTTATCCATTATATGCGACAAACATTTAGAAAGCAATAACCTATGGAAAGAATAAAGGTAAAATGAAAACAAATTCCTTCAACAGTCGTTTCCCCGTAGTCAGCATGTTTAGACAAGGAACAATGATGAGCTTAGGTTTGGGTGTTGGTGAACACTCTTCAGAACACAGGTTTGGAGCTTAGAAGATAGGTCAACAGAATTAATAGGAAAGTCTGTGCTGAGCTTTAACAGCAGAACAAAAGAAATGCCCTTTCTCATAATTTTCTTCCAAGTATGGTTATAAGTAGGGAGCAAAGAAAGATCAAGCCTATAGGTGGATATTTTCATAATGAATGATAACAGAGAATGTGAACACTTTTCTAATTCCCATTTTCCTTCCATATTTTCCCTATGAATAAAGTAGAAATAACAAATGAGAGAGAAAAATAAAGTCAGAAGCATTATACCTAAGTGAGATAAGACATACTAAAAAAACAAAGAAGCATTTTGAGTAAATTTAAACATTCAGAAGGACATATTCCAAATTATTATTAAAATATAGTCGCAGATATAAACAGAAAGTCATTATTCTTGATTTTTTTTGAAATCTCAGAAAAACAGAAAATATCTCTGATCTTTTCCAAAAGATTTGAGATGCTAAAGTTTCCAATTTGCAACATAGACCGGTGATAATTTACAAATTAGAAGAGGTTGATCTTGATGTAATTATTAGGAAAAAAATCTGTACAGAATCTTGAATATTAGTATTATTTAGACAACAGTAATTTACTGAAATAGTATTCATATATTAGTGTGGAAGAGCATTGACCCTGGAGTCAGGGAGATGTGTTTTAATCTTACACTGACACTATGTGAATTCAAAATACAATTACCTACTTAAATCTTACTTTCCTCAACTCTAAAATAAAGATTATGGTTATAAGTTAAACTATATAATATGGAAGAGAAGATTAGAATAACTATTGTATGTGAAACACCTGGTATGGTACTATAGTAAATAGAAGGATTAGCTTTTGTTATTGACCTGTGCTTTATATATTTGTATGTATGTGTGTGTCTGTGTTTGTGTGTGTGTTTTTCTCATGGGTGTAGGTTATGGTATAGATAACTATAAAGATGAATATCCAGACCAGGTGTGGTGGCTTACGCCTGTAATCCTAGTACTTTGGGAGGCCAAAGCAGGTGGGTTGCCTGAGCTCAGGAGTTCCAGACCAGACTGGGTAGCATAGTGAAACCCTGTCTCTACTTAAATACAAAAAATTAGCTGGGCATGGCAGCATTCGCCTATAGTCCCAGCTACTCAGGAGGCTGAGGCAGGAGAATTGCTTGCTTGAACCTGGGAGGTGGAGGTTGCAATGAGCTGAGATCGTGCCACTGCACTCCAGCCTGGGCAACAGAGTGAGACTCCACCTCAACAACAACAACAAAAAGATGAATACACAGTATCTACAAATAATACAACATATTTATACGTAACATTTTAAAACGACTTAACATTTTTAAAATCAATGCATTTTGATTTTATTCTCACATTCTCAAAGTGTCTGTGTAGAGCTTATATGTTCTATAAAAAATAATTGATGTGACAACTCAAATTGGAGGGAGTCACATAGGAGGTAAAATTGTGTATTGGAAAGTTTCCTGGACATCAGGATGACTCTCTCCCAATTCTACCATTTGCAAAAATATTATTCATGGTAAGTGATTTAACTCTCTATGTTGCAATTTCTGCACCATTGAAGTCAGATAATATTGCTTAATTCAAAGAGTTTTAGAGAAGATAAATTTAGAGTCTTTATACAAAAACATTTTATGTACTCTGAAACTATTCAAATAAAATATATCATTTATCATGGCTTTATTATAAAATGTTTCAAGGAAATATAATCAATTCGGCCTTATTGCATAAAACACTCGGCTATTATTGAATAAAGAATCCATGTCAACTTGGTTTGATCTGTCCATGGGTTTGTCCTCTTCAGCATATTTAATCAGTGACCTCACTGATGTCAGAAAAGGTATATCATAAAGAGTCTAGACAGCTGGATTCCAAAATTGATTTAAAAATTTCTCTAGAAAATTATAATACATTAGTTGAATAAAATTAAAATTCTGAAATTGGGTTAAAATGCCTAATGTGTCATTTATGTCAGGAGAAATAAGGCCTCATTTTAATTTTTACAGGTTTATTTCCCTGAAATTTAATATGGCTTAATATCACAGTCCTAGAAGCAAATACATGCTTAGGCTTTGTTTATATTATTATGGACATTTGAACGTAGTGTTTTCAGAAGTTCCTCGAGTTACCAGACAGGGATGTAAACGGAGAAAGGTGAAATATATGAAATCTCTGTCTTTTTGTTTTTTGTTTTTGTTTTTTGAGATGGAGACTTGGTCTGTTAACAGGCTGGAGTGCAGTGACTGATCTCAGCTCACTGCAACCTCCGCCTCTGGAGTTCAAGTAATTCTCCTGCCTCAGCCTCCCGAGTAGCTGGGACTACAGGTGTGCACCACTATGCCCGGCTAATTATTTGTATTTTAGTAGAGACAGGATTTCACCATGTTGGCCAGGATGGTCTTGATCTCCTGACCTTGTGATCTGCCTGCCTTGGCCTCCCAAAGTGCTGGAATTACAGGTGTGAGCCACCGTGCCGGGCTCTGTCATAATTTTTAAAGATGTGGAAGTGTCTCATCTGAAGAAGAGAATTATTGAAACTAACGATTGTTGTCTTCAAAATCTGAACTGGTGCAGTGAAGAGTAAGACAGGAGTTAGGAATAAGAAGCAGAAATACAGATATCATCATTTTCTCATTACAGGACTGAGATTAGGGAAAAAAGCTGACTTTCTGTTTTGTTTTGCTTTTAATATAGAGATACTTGAATTGCCAAAAAATGCCTCATGATCCTTCGTAAGTTAAATAATTTAATGTAAACTTTAAACACTCTTTTGAAATGAGAATTTATATACTATCTCAGGATCTTTGCAGGATTAGTGGCTGTTAAGCAAATGAAATGCTAGATTTAATATATGAACATTTGATTAACATTAACTTACTATCTTATAGAAAACAAAATGAGGATACTCACTGAAGGCCATAGAAAATATTTCATAAGAGAATAATTATTAATGAGAAATAAAGGGCTGAAAATGATTAGAATAGCAATTCACAAAAGAGGCGTTATGCTTAAACTGAGTAGAAACTGGAAGCAGTCATGGTAAACGCCGATCAGAAATGTCTGTTGAGAAAGCAATGAAAGTTAGGGATAATAGAAAAGGAAAACAAAAGGAGAAAGCAAAAAAAAAAAAAACCAAAAAACATATTTTTCTTCATCAAATATTAAAAAAAATCAAAACGCTTCTTTCCAGTGTTATTCATACTGGAGCCCAGGAGCCATGGCTAAGTTGTAAGATTTCTGAGAACCTATTGCAAACTGCACTGTTTAGAGACCTGCTCATGGATTCACCTCAGGACCTCTGTTCCACAATTATGGAGTCACAAGGTTTAACAAAGAATTTGTTACTAATGATAGATTAGAAACTTTAATTTGTCAATGATTTACTTTCCAAATAATTTAGAATTTAGTATAGCTTTAAGCTTATACTCATCACTAAGTTGCTTGAGCATTAAAGGTAAAATGAAAATAGTGCAGTAAAAATTGCAAATAATCTTCTATTGTTTTTACTAGGTGCAGTCCTTAGCAGTGTCTTGCAAATGTGAACGTCTGGCAAAGGTGGGAAAACACTCTGAGAATCACTGGCAGGCGCCATTCATTTCTTGGAGTACTCAGGTGATGGGTGCATTTTAGACACAAGGCAGAAGTTACAATTACTTATAAATGCAAATAAAGCCATCATCACTCCAGACATTTGTGTAGTTATCTTGAGGATTTGTCTATTTTTTTCTAGATGAAAGAAATATCCTAAACACAGAGTAAACTATCAGCACTTTAATGTTTTTTTCCAGACTTTTGCAGACATTTCCAAAAGACAAAGATGGTGACATAAAGCAATTAAACAGGATTCGGTTTGGAGACTGTTCCTTCTGCGTGTTTCAATAATCAAAATAATAATAATAATCATTGCCTGAATATTTTGGCTTTTGCTGTATTTTTATATTCGAATTAATAAGTCGACCTAAAATTACTGATCTAGTATAATCACATATATTCATGCCAAACTAATTTAAATCATTTTTTCACATTCATTGTGGAAACTACATTGTTGTGATTGCATGGATTATTGTATTCTACTGAGTAAAGGAATATTATTTATTTCAGAAAAAAATATTTAAAAAATTTTAAAGCAAAAAGGACTCTTGAAGAGGCAAACTAACCAGGGAAAGAGTTTCTTCTTTGCTCTAAATAGTACTTGAGAGGCTTTAAGAGTTCACTCATCTTCAAAAGATGACTAACCTTTTAGATGATCTGCACTGGGAAACCCTGGCACAACCATTTTGGAATGAGCCAAGTTCTCAAAATACAATTACATGTTATTATTTCTTCCATCTTATGTGAGACCCATAATCAGATTGGAAATCTATAGTCAGTGATAATGGAGTACTGAGACAATTGTCCATATCATTCAAGCCAAAGAAACACTTTGATTTGAAATTCTGTATCTAAATGATTGGGGCCAGAGTGCTCCTTTGGTTTGAGTGATTCGGATAATTGTTGCACTTCTCCACTTCATCTTGCTAGTATAAATTGCCCAAAAGCGATGTGTGAGCTACCACATTCATTCAGTGCAGTGAAAATATGTACATATTTTGTGCCACATAAAGTTTGTAAATGTTTAAAGGAAAATAAAACTGAAAACTACTGGAGGCATCATTTCCATATTTTCAATACCTCCTTTACAGAAAATAAATTACAGTATGCAGGCTCACACATGTTCACTAAATTGCATTTTAGTGTAGCTATTTATCATGAAAATATTTCTGAAAATTAAACAATTCTTAAAAATTTGATCATTGCAAATGATTAGGAAAGAAAGCAATACAAATCTTCTAAATTAAACATGATTAAAAAAAAAAACTCACTTACTGTTCACAGTCACCAGAGTAAAATATTCATAAGTGTCTGAGCCAGAATACAGGAAGAAATATCCACCTACATAATTGTTATGCTCCATGTTCAATGACCAAACTGTGTTTTTGTTGCCATGTGCTGTGATTGCTATGTACTAAATGGTAAGCAAAGCCAACGACACTTCCCAAAGTGGATCATTGTACTTGTTTTAGTTTCCCTTTGTAAAGCCTACGTTCTGATCTCTGCCACAAGCACTAAGGCAATCAATGCTGATGAATGACTAGAAATGCTTTCTTTATTCCAGTCCTCACTGAATAGAAAGTTTCCATTATCTCGTACAGCATCTTCACTCTATCAATTTGACAGGGGCAGGCAGTTCCACACTTCACTGCTTTCACTTTGGAACACTATTCTACTTATCTATCTGTTTCTATATGAAAGAAAAATGAAAAATAATCAAGTCTGGAGAAAACTTCTTGTTTGCACACATATGAATGCCATCTTTCATTCTCCGTTTAATTGTTGTTCCATTTTACCTGGAATGTAATCATTTAAAACAATGTGACAGAATACAAATTCATATATGATAGAGTCCAATTTCTAAAGTGTTAGGTAAAATAAATCAAGTATTACGAGTTAGAAAAAGAAAGCTTTATCTTCCATACCCTTTTAGATTCCAATGGAAATGGTACATTTGTTGAGTTTTCAGGGATGGGACAGCATCTGAGCTTCTTCCCATGGCTTTCTTCAGGCAACGTGGCAGCTTAGAAACTCACCCAACATGCAAGTTTTGGGAATGTGTGAGATTGTTTTTCTCCTCTTTTTGTGAGTATTGTCTATCTCTATGGAGCAGAAGAGCATGCTGGAAAAGAAGGTGTGAACTGGACTCTTTTTGGCAGACAGTCAGTAGCAGGCTTTTGAGAAGAAAAGTCTCCAAGGTAACACGATGTCAGAAATAAACTTTTGAGAACAAAAAATAAGGAAAACTATGAACATTGCTTGGGCATGAATTACCAGAAATAGCCATTTACATTTTATTTTCTGCCAGAGCTCTCCTTCATGCTGCAAAGACTGCCTTCTAGTATGCATGCAACACTTTCTATGCAGGAACAATTTCCAGCCTCAAAATATATGAGGTAAGTCCTGCATATAATCTTGACCACTCATGTACGCTGACCTGCTTCACACAGGGGCTGGTAACCTTTGGAGAATCGGAACCCATGTCAGCAGGAAAGTGAATCTTTCTTTTTCTACCTTTTTTGCACTTTGTACATTTCCACATACATTTGTGATAACTACACCTGTGAAATACGTGTATTTTTGAAATGGAAGTAGTCACTCATATTTTAAGAAAAAGAACATTATACTTATGTAACTGTAAGCTCTCCAAATTATGATGTGAAATATTTCATTGACTATTTTTCTAAAGTACCAGTGGTCTGTCATTTCATTTTAATTTTGGTTTATGTCACTACAAAACTATATATGAGAATTTAAAAATCTGGAAATAAAAGAGTTATGTATGGATATATGCACATGTAATAGAAATCACTTGAATTCACATCCTCGAGATATCACCAGTGAAGGAGAGGCAGCCAGTGGAACCATATCACTCGGCAATGGTCACAATCCTCTGGATACTAATCCTGGGCCAGTCAAGGGAACTTTCGAAGTATCAACTTTCTTTTTTGACAATGATGAAAAAATAACTCAAAATCGCATTTTTAGATACTGAAAATAATATCATTTTTAAAACTTGAAGAATAGGCAAAAGAGGGCTAGAGAGACCTTACTAAAGGGAATAATTTGTGGCTACTTTCTGAGATTTATTTCTTTTCATCATGGCTATAGTACTGGTCCAGCTGGTATACTTGTGCTGTATTAATCAACGTTATTTCAGGTGTTTTTCTAGGAAGAGTAGAATATACTATATAGGTATAGTTATTAATATACATAAGGTCATCAATTTGTCTTATGGAATAAAACCTCTCAAACATTAGTATTTTGAGATTTTTTTTCACCTCATATCAGAAAAAGCATTCTGCTACTTGGTGCTTTAAATATACTTTGGGGTTAGAAATAAAAACATGGCTATTACTACAATATAACAGGATGGTTAAGAGCAGGTATGGAAATAGTGCCTGAGTTCAAAACCTGATTCTGCCAACGTGTGGCTGTCAGCATGTCTGCAAGTTACTTGACCTCCCTATTTCTCATTTTTCTTATCATAAAATGTGATTAAGTAATCACAACTGTCACCTAAAGATGTTAGGAAAATGCAGTGAGTTAATATTTGTAAAATAAGATAATGCCTAGCATATGATGAAACCTCTATAAATGTTGGTTAAGTAAAATACATTTCAGAGAGTAATTTTCTGTTAAACTCTAACACAAATGTATCTTTATTTATTTTTCCAAGAAGTTAAATGGCAGAAAAAGATCAAATTCAAACCACAGAAAATAAACATAACAGTTTGTACTCTGTGGTAAAATAGTTCAATATCAGAAAAGCAATATGGTAATCAAAACAGTTACAAAACGGAAGATGTGTGCTAAACAGTGCAGTTGAGCTTTTAATATATTTATAACAAGGCTTTACAATCTAACAAACCTTGACGTTAATCAAAATTAGACTTTGTGAGTAAGAAAAGAACTTTTAAATGATGAGATTTCTGAAAGAGTGAAGATAATAATTGAATAATCTTGAGTTTCACAATTTATTTGGGGGCAGAAATGTTTTATAACACTTTGTAGAAAGTCAGTATCCAAAAAAAATTTATTTTCTATTGGTTTATCTTAGGCCTTTGGCCTCAGAGTTGCAGCTCTGTTTGAATAGGAACACTTAGTTTCCACAGGTGCATTTCCTCCGGCAGATTTATATGCCTCATAAATGCTTTATATAGCTCATAAATGCAGACTTTCAATCCTACAGGTACTGCCGATCTGGAAGTTTTATTTTATCTTTCAGGCTGATGAAAATGACACATTCTTGTTGGGAGATGCTACTCTGAATGGCAGCAGCATTGGTATGAAAAGAGAAGAGAGTGATCCTGATGAGAAAGGAGCCCAGAAAGAAACTGTGAAGTAGAAGTCCACAGGGAGAGCGGAACCTGCTAACCAGGAGCTGCAGGGGTGGAGAGATTCACAGTGAGATCCAGAGGAGTGCTGTTGCGTGAGAAAACAGAGTCAGGAAATGGAATCACGAATCAAGTGAAAAGGGAACCAGGCTGAAAACACACACTGTATATTTAGAATTCCTTATGATGATGCGTATTGATTCTCAGGACAGTCTAGGTACTTTCACATAACAGGCTCAGGCAATTCAGGAAAAAAAAATGTTAAAAGCTGGTAGGTATTTTGAAAATATCAATTACATCAAAAGAAGCTATTTCTGGAAATGTAGATATACTAATAAACACAAGTAAATGCTTATTGTATATGTGGCAAAATAGAAACAGCATGCATAATATTTTTTCTGCATAGAGAAGTAGGATTAGAAGTAGGGAAAGCATCAAAGACAAGACAAGATAAGGACTTGTGTTTACAGTCCAGGAAGAAGTAAATCCTGTAATGGGTGCTGACAGTAGAGATGGGGCAAAGGACGGAGGTAGATTTTGAATAAGAAATCACATATTTAGTGCTTAATGCACACCAGAACTTTTCTAAGAGTTTTACACATATTTTTTTCACAAAATTCTCACAAGGACCTAATAGTGTAGATACTTACATTATCCCTTTTTTGCAGAAAGAGTAAAGGGTTTGAAGAGCTTAAGCTAAATCATCTAACTGCAAAGTGTTAGAGCCAAGATTTTGGGGCCTTCTTGTATGGCTCTGTCAGTCATTCATTCCGCAAGAGAAGCTGGCAATAGTTTAAGCCGGGCTGAAATCCAGCTCATATCCACTAACTGAGCCTTGTTGTTCCTGCCACTTAAACAAATGAAGCCTCTTCTTTAAATGCCTTGAAGTGAATGTATTTAATGGTATGCCTTCGGCTAATTGACAACCTTGTAGGATATAGACCCAGGCAATTTGACACCAGATTCTGTATTTTAAATGCCATGCTAAATACACTATATATGGGAAATAAAGGAGTGTGAGGAATCAAAGATGATTCCCAAGTGTCTGTTTTAAGCAACTGGTTACACGTTAGTGCTATTTCCTGTAGTGAATGCTTCAAACTTTGAGTGTAGTTATTATGCAAATAATATTTTGGAAACTGAATACATACTTGGACAATGAGTTTCAGTATATGTTCATCTTATGTTTACCAAATCCCAGCAGGGTATGAAAAAATGACTTCATTCTTAGAAAACTTGCTTTATGTCCCAGAGGCTGACCCGCAGGGATCATATTAAGCATTGACTCTGGAGTCTGGGTGAGACTTGCTAATAGGAAACACTGGAGGGAGACAGGAGGAGGGAGGAAAGGAACATCAGGGCATTTATTTTCTCGGCTGGAAACAGCCCTCAACCAGAGTTTAGAGCTCCTGCCATATAGTCCTTTACACTCACCCCCACACTCTTTGTATTGCATACATTGTTCCTCCCCTTGCTCTTTAACTAGTAAGAATGGCCAGACCCCCTATTGCTAGTAAATTGTTCTGCACAATTATTCTGGTCTCATCACACCCTTCTCACATTCATGAAGATCTGTGGTATTTTGCAATATATATTTGGATTTTGTCTTTGTTCTTGGGAATCGTTGAAATGAAATATAGTGTCTTTGTATGCTAATGAGATTCCTGGTGGCTCAGGACTCTAGATAGCTTCAGAATGACAGCAGGTCATGAGAATGACCAAGGCCGGATTAGAAGGTTGGAACTTTGAACACCACCACTTCAACTCCATGGAGTGGAAAGGGGCTGTAGGTTGAGTTGCTCACCAATGACCTATGATTTAATCAATCATGTTTACATAAAGAAGTCCCCATAAAAACACAAAAGGACTAGGTTTAAAGATCTTCTGGATTGCTGAACACATGGAGGTGCCCTTAGGATGGTGCTCCAGACAGGGCAAGGAGACTCCACATCCCTTGCCACCTCCCTTGAACTATGCATCTCTTCCATCTGACTGATTATTCATCTGTATTGTTTCTAATATCCTTTATAATAAATGAATACATGTAAGTAAATATTACCCTGAGTACTGTGAGCTACTCTAGCAAATTAATGAAACCCAGTGAAAGGGTTATAGGAACTCCAATTTACAGGTAATCAGTCAGAAGTACAGTTCACAACCTGGAACTTGCAATTGGCATCTTGAAGGGGAAGGCAGTTTGGGGGCTGAGCCTTCAACCATGAGATGTGAAACTATCTTCAAATAGATCATATGAGAACTTAATTCTAGGACAACAGCTGGTGTCCCCTGGAGAATTTGGTGTCAGAAATGTTGCCTTTGGTAGTGTGTAAGAATAGGAAAACACTTTGCTTTTTTGTGTTTCCTATCCTTTAAAAGTCTTTATTAAATTCTCCCCAAATTAAGCAATTTGATCACCCAAATTATCCAAACTGTTTATTGACGGGACTCTGACCTACACAGTTCCTTTGTTCCTAATTTACATTAAAAAAAACAAACAAACAAACAAACAAAAAAACTCTGGGCTACATAGCTAGTAAATTGAGTTCAGCTTGAAAAGTATGTAAGGCTAAGCAAGAAAGAGAAGGAGGCAGCAAACTTTGAGGATGTTAGAAATCGTTTTGCAGAGGTGTCTTAACACTTCTAGAATTTCAGCAGCTCAACAAAGAAAAAATACATTATGGGCAGAGTTCACCCTGGGCAAAAGCAGAAAAGCAGAGAAGAGTGAAAGATAAAGCCAGGTTGAGGAAACTACAAATAGATTTTGCTGCTAACTTATAGGGAATAAGGAATTGTCAAAAGTGAACTTGCAAAGATTTCCAAAGGATTAGATAATACCAGGGAAAAAAGAGAGTGATCACCAAGGAGCTAAGCTATAGGATTTTACTAGAAATGTAAGTCTGAGGGAGTGGAATATTTAACTTGATTTCCCAAAGCCTGATCATAATCACACAATAATAACTTTGATTTTAAAGACAGAAATATGTATGCACACATTAGCATATTTTTCCTCTGCAATCATGCATCTATTGTATATCTATTGATAGGGGAGAGTGCATCTATTGTATATCTATTGACAGAGGAGAGTCTTGCTGTGTGTGCTAAGTGAAAACTAAATATTCTGTTAGTAATACCTAAGGCTCAAGAAGTTTGAATGTTAGCGTGTAAAATTTTAAATTTAGACTCACATTACTTAGATAACATTTGTTTTAGTTTATTTCGGTTTTTTGCTTGTTTGTTTTTGCTGTGAAAACTTACTGTAATCTTTAGTAGAACTAAAATTTTTTGGCGTATTAGATAAAGAGATAAAACTTACTTTCTTAACATATGGGCTTGCATAAAATCTCATACCATTTGAAGCGTTATGTTTTCCCAAGCTGAACAGGATTTGTACACAATGATGATGTCGTTAAATTAGGTGACAAGTTCTGTGTTTGTTGGCAATTTGATTCAAGAACTACTGACCACAGTGAGCTTCTGGAAGGGGCAAATGGCAGAGCTGCTGATGCTGACAGTTGATGAGTCCTTACCAAAAGGATGAAATTAGCTCCAATTATAGACATGGAGAAAAATGGGTTCTGGAGTCAGATTCCTTGAGATTAAATAATGTTTAACCAATGTTTTCACTGCTCCCCAACTAAACGATGAGACTAATAATAACACTACCTCAGTGCATATGAGGATTGAATAAAGTAATGCCCACAGAATACTAAGAATAATCTGATATGTAGTATGCACCATGCAGGTGTTATGTATTATGATTAAAGTCATTAATGCCTTAGTTATATGGTAAGTTTTTAATGATCTTAATTATCACTTTTTAAAATCTGTACTTACAATTAAAACATCATGACAGCAAACTCCAGAGCATGTGACTTATCCAATAATTAAGTATACTCTCACACCCAGCTCATTCTCACTCTTTCATTATTTTTTCTTCATTGTTGCAAAATAAACTGTTGGTGTCATATAATCATTTTAAGCTTTGGGAATTTTAATTATAACCTCCCAAATTCCTCTTTTCCTTGAGTATATTCAAAGTAGTTGGTGCCATTTGTTAACATAAGCAATTGGAATTGGTTCCTAGCATTTATGATAAATTGTATCACTTTATTTAGTGGATCAGAAGAGCAAAAACAAAAAGATGTTGAGAACCATGGTCAGAGTAACACTGGCTTACTTCTCTCATTATGGGCTGATTGAGATTACTCTCCTCCTAAGATCTTATAAAGGTTGATGGAAAATCCTGGCCTTGTGGCAAGGGAATTGAAAAAGTTAACATGGCAAATTCCTGGCTCAGTGGTGGGAGATATTGATCATTATGAGAAAAATCTATAAATGACCAAGAAATGAGAATGCCCTTCATGTTGACCAGATAATCCTTCTAACTCTACATTTACAGAATCATTTTTTAAAGAGCCTCCCTCAAGGTCTTTCACAATTTATTTTAGACTTTGAGTGCTTCCTGTGTAAGACTGAGAAGTATTTAAAAACACAACGTGAGTTAAAGTGCTGTTATGTAAAATGTGGTTTCTCTGCCTGAGTAGAAAAAGATACCAATGATAGGATGATCTATATAATATATATCTATACTCACTGTAAAGATACGGATCTGTAACTGATTTTGTTTTCACATTTCTACAATGAGCAATGACCAAAAGAAAGATAATGAAAATTCACGTTACAATATCTGTGATAATCCCGAGTTTTATCTTTAAGGCTCTTCAAAAAATTTTTTCAATTCATTTTGTTATGGTTACATTTTCAGTGCAGCTTAGGAGTTTAAGAGTAATCTTAGTTCATGAGAAAAAACGAGTTCACGATATTGATAAAATAATTGATTGAAATCTCTTTTTTGTCTACATGGTTCTTTGTCCATGTGACACATTTAAATCAAAATAATTTTGTCTGTTTTAATAACATTTTAGTCTCTGTAATTTCCTACTTTGATCTGGAGACAACAGAATATGTCATAATAGTTTGGGTGTTCTGCTAGTGAAAAGTTAATGGCTTAAAAGGAAGAAAGTTTTAGAAAATGTAAACTTTTGGACATGTTTAACAAATAAAACTTTTTAATTACTATATTTACTGAGAGACACTCAAATATAAAGTAGCTGATACTTATATTTTGTAAATTGAAAAATGCATATTCAATAATAGTTATTGTTCTATTTAGAGAGAAAAGTTGAAAAAAACTCAATTTAAAATTTAACTCAATTTAAAACTTTATTATAGACTACAATAAATTATTAAAAGAAAGAATTAAATGCTGAAACTTCAATCGTAAAAATTTGGAAAATACCAGAACAAAGTGTTTTTATTTGTACAGTTAAACTGGAACTTTATAGTAGCCCTTTGGACCAAAAACAGCAACATAAGAAACTCACCACACCTCATACCTCATGTAACAGAGGGAATTTATCTCTATGTAAGCTATTTTATTTATTTGGATGAACTCAATATATTTAATAAACATGTTTCTACACAATGACTAAATGTAGAAATATTCATAAATAAGAATTATCTATGATTCCATTAGTATTTAGTATTGTATACCAATGCTATTATTCATCTATAGAAAGAGACATCTTAGATTGTGCTCAATAACATCATCTTAGCATTATCATTCGTATTTAACTTAGCCTTTAGGTACCAAGGATATATAACTAGTAGCATGTATTAAACTTATATGAATCAATTAATTTATTTTTAGGCAGTTCCTTTAATTCACTGACTATATTACATTTGAATTATCTGGAAATATTGATTCTGCAGTTTAAAAATTGTTAATTATTCACAATTCATATGAATCTACTTAATATATCTAATATACATTTGCTCAATTTGTGTAATTGTGTATGTATTATTGTCTAATATTATCATTCACAGGTTTTTATATTCATGTTGAAGTGTCTTTGAAGAACACAAATATTTTAATTTTTATTTCTATAGAAAAATATAGTACTTCCTTGTTTCCTCAATAAAATATTAATAGATATTTTCTGGATGCTTTTTATATGACAGGTGAAGTAATTAGTACATCTTAAGCATAGTGTAGCTATGTAAGCATAAGATAGTGTTTTGCAATTTGATACTTATATATTGATTAAGAGTGTCTGAAAATCCAAACAGTTTCCATTTACTATTAACTTTTAAGGACAAGAGGCAGTTTGTACTATTGGTGGCTTCTATCATATTACTGAAAAGATTCTACTCAGTAATTTATTCAAGAATGACTAAGCTGGGCGCGGTGGCTCAGGCTTATATTTCCAGCACTTTGGGAGGCTGAGGCGGGTGGATCGCCTGAGGATGGGAGTTCGAGATCAGTCTGACCAACATGGAGACTCTGTCTCTACTAAAAACACAAAAATAGCTGGGTGTGGTAGTGCACGCCTGTAATCCCAGCTGCTCGGGAGGCTGAGGCAGGAGAATTGCTTGAACCCGGCAGGTGGAGTTTGCGGTGAGCCGAGATCCTGCCATCGCACTCCAGCCTGGGCAAAAAAAGCAAAACTTCTCAAAAAAAAAAAAAAAAAAAAAAAAAAAAAAAATAAAAGCGCAGTGCAAAATTGTAAAAAATCAAAAGAAAGGGTTAAATTGGGTTTTTTAAATAAAAT
>CAUYQU010057403.1:0-11897 GCA_963574635.1 Cheracebus regulus | reverse complement strand
ATGGCTGCATAGTATTCCATGGTGTATATGTGCCACATTTTCCCTGTCCAGTCTATCATTGATGGGCATTTGGGTTGGTTCCAGGTCTTTGCTATTGTAAACTGTGCTGCAATGAACATCCGTGTGCATGTGTCCTTATAGTAGAACAATTTATAATCCTTTGGATATATACCCAGTAATGGGATTGCTGGGTCGAATGGAATGTCTATTTCCAGGTTGTAAAGAGAAGGGTCTCACTATGTTGCTCAGGCTGGCCCCAAGCTCCAGGGCTCAAGTAATTCTCCCACTTTGGCCACCTAAAATGCTGGGATTACAGGCATGAGCTACCTACCCCTAGTAAAATTTAAAGTTATATATCTATTTCTTTGATTATCAGTTTATGTGTTTCTGCCTTTAGAACATAAGCCCCATAGTGGAAGAAATCAGGTCTGCTTGATCATTCTATCTCCAGTGGCCCACATGTAGTTTGCACTATTTACACTTGTTGAATGAATCTGAATATACACAGTTGTCCACTTTGTGGATGATTCCAATTATTTCTCACCACGTCTCAAGTCCCTTGACATAGGCATCATCACCCCAATTTACAAAAAAGGAAGTGGACTGGTGGTGACACCATTCGCCCAAGATCATGTGGCTAATACAGAGGTGAATTGCAAATTCAAGTAGAACATGAAAACCTGTGGTTTTCCTTTTTAGCATTTTCTAAATACTTGTTGGGCCTATAATATCGGCACTTTGGGAGGCCGAGGTGGGAGAATCAGTTGAGGACAAGAGCTCAAGAGCAGCCTGGACAACATAGTGATATCTTGTTTCTACAAAAAAAATTTTTTAAAGTTAGTGGTGTGTGGTGGTATGCATCCATAGTCCCAGCTCCTAGGGAGGCTGAGGTGGGAGAATCACCTGAGCTAGGGTTTTGAGGCTGCGGTGAGTTATGGTCATGCCATTGCACTCCACCCTGCATGACAGAGTGAGACTCCATCTCTAAATAAATACATATATACATAAATACATACATACTTGTTTGGTATCAGAACTAGTGCTAAATGCATTTCTTGCATTATTTTATGTAATCCTCAAAACAACTCATTGAGATAGGTAGTACAGCTACTGTCTTCCTTTTCCAGATGAGGAAATTGCAACTCAGAGAAGTTAAGTGATCTGTCTAGGGTCACACTGCTAGAAAGGGGAAGAACTCCCTGAATCCAAACACCACACTATTCTGAGTTACCCCATTCTCATGTGTCACACTATCATCAGCTGCTGTTGTGATTCTCTAATTTGGTCTTCAGGTTTCTTCTTGGACAGCAGTCATAAGCCAAGACAGCCACTTTCTGGAAAGCCCTCACTGGGAAGAGAGTTAGGTTCAGGTGTGTCGGGCAGGTAAGACACAATGAGAAGGTGAAAGCGCAATGCATGAAACAAGAAATGTATTACTTACAGATCCAGAGAGGTTGGAGTTGCCAGCGGGAGGCTACAGGAAGTCTGGAGGCCACAAAGAGCTCAAACAATGGGCAGAGAGCAAGAGAGGGAGGGCCTGGGGGAGAAGGCCTTTATTAAGATCCAGGGTAATTATCCCTTAGACTTTCCTAGGGGCTATGGATTGGCTAGTTTAAGGAAAACACGTTTGAGAAGGGGGAGATTTCCTTACAATGAATCTGGTTTGACCATTGGTTTTTATCATGATCAGCAGCCGTGGTATGCCGGACCTGGAGTCAGTGGGATGAGAAACAAGGGGGCTATATTGCAAATAGCTAGAAGGGGCAGGAAAGTTTTAACCAGGCCAAAAGTGATAGGGTACACCTGGGTTTCAAACCACCTGTGTCAGGCCTAACACCGGATGCTGAGGCAGAAGTGTGTTACACAAATTTATGACAGTCACACACTGTGCTTCGGTCTGAGGATGGTTAGAGAAAAAATTATTCTGACCCATATTGAAATGGTTAAGACTTTGTTTAGGTCTATCGCAACAGATGTCAAGACTATCATAATCATCTTAGGAGAGCTTGGGCTCAACTTAGAATATAGCACAGACATCTGAGGATTGATCGCCAGTGAGCAGACCAAGGTGGGGTCAATGGAAAGAAAATGACTAAGAGGAGACATGAAGAAGAGGGAGATTCTTACTGGAGACAGGTCAAGGACTTAGATAACAAAAGTTGTGGGGGAGGAACTTGATCAGGTATGGAGGGTGATCAGATATCAAGGGTATGGAGGTTCTTGCTAAACTGACATAGCAACATTCATGCTAAAACTGGGATAGGCAGGCCAAAGACAGCACTTTAGTTTTAACCAAAGTCAAAGCCTAGTCAAGAAGAGGAGCCTCACTGAAGTCTACTCAAGGAGAGGGTCTTTATCAGGTACTAGAGTGAATAAGGTAGCCAGTTTCTTGAGCCCAGAGTTAGCTAAAGTGAGAGTCTAAAAGCCTATGATGCCACGGCAGCTTATTGTGGCCCATGACCCTCCCTTGGGTTTCATTTTCTTGTATCAGTATTTGAGCAGGTTGACAGAAGGTGGAAATGGTGGTAGTGGAGAGGTGAAAAGGCGGGAAGAGATGTGGCAGCCTGAGTAGTGAGTTTCAGGACCCGCTAAGTGTAATTCATTCACCTGGGCGAGAGCATGAGGCAGCCATCTCAGGGCTGGGTTTTGGTCTCAGCTCCCCACCTCCCTGAGTGTCTGGCCTTTTCTTCTTGACTGTCGTGTCCTGGGTGTGTCTTCTAACCCCACTGTGCCACTGAGATTCACAGTGCCTTGGTTTTGCCTTTCTGTGATGCAGAATTAGCTTTCAAGAGTGGGGAGACTGGGAAAACAATTTGCACCTTGACTATACTGGACCTTTCTCAGTCTTGCATTTTGTGTGTGTTCCTGAGAAACCCACTTCCCAGCCTAATGGGTACACTGACAAGACACACAATACACACACACACACTTGCAGGTTTATTCATTTAGACAACATCTACTGAGCATCTTACTGTGTGCTAAGTAGTATCAAGATATAGAGATGAATGAAACACTAATCCACAAGCTCAGACATCCATACAGCTCACAGCATGTGTTTAGGCATGTAGATAAGAACTCAGAAGCTTAGACTTGAAAAGCCTCGTGGGAGAAAAAACATAGCAACAACTATCATTTAAGAAACACTGTATGTCCAAAATTGTTGTAGAATTTTATGCACATTAACACTATGCGACAATTCTATAAGGTAGGTCCTACAGTGAGACTCCTTTACAAGGAAGCTTAGGGAAATTATCTTGACAAAGACGCAAAGCAATGCAGAAGTGAAGCTGGGGTTGGAACTCAGAGCTGATACACACCACATTATACAACATCATAGCCTCTACTGCAGTATGTGCAAATCGGTAACCTACAATGGGTTTTTTGATCTGGGAAGTTTACTTCCACTTGGGGAGCAGAGAAGCATGAAAATCCATTCAATGTGATCACAAAACAGGAAGGGACTGTGGCAGAACTTGGTAGACTAGAGAAGCCATTACTAATAGCAGCTGGGTTCTTAAAAGCTCATATTATGCTAGAAAGCACTTCTTTCTTGCCATGTGATGTTTCTCAGACCTCACTGTGAACACAAATCATCTGAGAATCATGGTAAAACTCAGGCTCCAATTCAGCAAGTCTGGGTGGGACCTGGGACTCTGCATGCCTACCAAGCTCCCAGCTGGTGCCAATACTGTTAATCCACAGAATCCTCTTGGACAAGCAAAGCTCTGGGGGCAGTGATTCTCAAAGTGAGGTTTTGAGAACCAGGTAGCAGCAGCAGCATCACCTGGGAGCTTGCTAGAAATGCAATTTCTAAGGCCCCACTCCAGAACAAATGAATCAAACTCTGGGGTGGAGCCCAGCCCTAACTGCGCTTTCACGGCTCTGCAGGCGATGCTGGTGCACACTGAAGTTTGAGAACCACTGCTCTAGACAGCAGTGTATTCTCCTTCTCTGCTCTCCTTCATTTATGGGGTTTTTTTTTTTTTCTGTTAGATGCTCTGACTCACTTGTAGATGGGGAAGAAGTCCTGATATACTTGCTACCTGCATGGGAGACCAATGCCAAACTCTTTCTAAAAAAAGCCTCTCCAAACTTCTAAAAGATGGTAGACTGTGTGTAGTTAAGTGGTAGAACCCTGGGGCCAGACTCCAGACTCGTCTTTATCCAGATTCACTTTTAGTGTGTGCTATAAATACATGATTGTTAATATGTGACATATATGTGTATCTATACACACATTTGCATATGTAGGCTTTGTACCACTTCACAGAATTGTAGTAAGGCATACACTTAACTACAGTGAACATTTCCAAGATCCAAATGTAACAACAACATAATAGAAATAAAAACTGCTCAACATGTGTTATTTCAGAGAAACACCTCATTCTTTGATTAACATGATCTCGGTGTTTGTTAGCTGAAAGGTTCTAATTTCTCAATAATAGTGCATTCAAGGCTATTAGCATAATTTTATGATCCCTAACTATAATTCAATAAAAATTGAGATGTTTGTTTCCACTGTATCAAATTTGCCTCTGGTGGATACTGGAAAGCTGTTGACTGAAGTGCTGTGCATGTTAAGCTAGGATGGGACTAGGCAGTAAATAAATAAACACAAGTTTTCGGTGGCATATTCTTATTACATGCCATGCTCACATTACATCTTCAGCATGGTATGTGTGTATATAATGGCAAGAGTAGGGGAATGGGTGGAAGAGAGCCCTCCTCCAATCACTCAAGACCCAGGCTAAGAGAGCTCTAGCATCTTGGGACACAGTTACCTCAATATGTGGCTCCAAGGATATTGTTGCAAGGCAGAAATAGGATACGCCTACAATGGCTTTTCACTCTCTTAGCCATAAGGGGCCCATGCCATTTCCACTCACATTTCATTAGCCAGAACAAATCTCATGACTCTGCCTAGTTGTGAGGGAAAAGGAGCTTCCTATGTGTCCAAGAAGAAAAGGAGAACTAAAAATCAGTGAGCAATAGTAATATCTTCACACTCAGCTGAAACATGTTACACTTGAATGCCCATAGCATAATAAGGTAGAAAGATGAGCAACAATCAGCTCAAAAAGATCTCCGTAAATCAGCATATGTGAGATTGCCATTCATGGAGCATTTATTATGTACCAAGAACTGACTATGTCACGTATATCATTTCAACCCATGCTAAAACAGCTCTAATGGGGTGGCCCCATTATCTAAACTGCCAGTTTAAACTGCAGGCTAGATCTGAGGCAAGATTTGAATCCAGTTTCATCTGGTTCTGGAGTGCTCAGACTTAACCCACGTGTGATACCCCTCAGCAATGATGCCGGCTCCGCCCCTTCAAAACTCTTTGGTTACTCATCACCTTTCTGTGGACCTCATAGTTATTTAAAATCCTATTCTACGAGGGACAAACCCCAATCTCCGTGGACCCTTCTCCAGTGTACTGGACTGGGTCAAGGACTGCAACTAGTGTAGAATTTGTAAGGTCAGTTCCCAAAGAACATGATCAGTAAAACACACACACAGAGGATGCCCAACCCCTCAGAAGTAAGGGCAGGTTTAAGACTTAGATGCTGATCTCCTCTCACTTTCTCTACTGTCCTACTGAGAGAGGTAAAAACGCTGGTTCAACCCAGCAGCTAAAGGTCCTGATCATCTGTGGACACCCACTACAAGGGAAATGCAAGGTAGAAACATTTAACAGGACATAGACATTGAATGAAAAAGGGAGAAGCATTTTTGTTTCCTTGCCTTGGCTACCTGGAAACTCAAAGATAAATTTAAATGCATTGAACATCTTAGCACCTTATCCTTGGCTTCTGGTAAAATTTCCTCCCTGTTGCCACTTGAACAGTTCATGTTCCCCACTTTGCTTTCGTGTTAACATCAGTTCAATTATCTTAAACCACTTTTTTTTTTAATAAACAGGATATGCAGGCTCCCCTTGTCTTATTGCACTGCACTTTATTGTGCTTTGCATATGTTGGGTCTTTTACAAATTGAAGGTTTGTGGCAACCCTGCAAAAGCAAGTCTATCGGTGTCATTTTTCCAAAAGCATGTGCGATCTTTCTGCTGCTATCACAGTGGCTATACACCCTATGTGTACACAATGTGATATTATGATATCCTCGTGATCTTTCTGCTACTAGTGAGTGTACACCCTGTGATATTATGCATGACATCCTCCCGATCTTTCTGCTAATATCACAGTGGATGTACGCCCTGTGATATTATATCTGATATCCTCACGGTCTTTCTGCTAATATTACAGTGGGTGTACATCCTGTGTGCACACAATGTGATATTATGAATGATGATCTTCCTGCTACTATCACAGTGGGTGTGCACCCTGTGTGTACCCCCTGTTATATTACGCATGATATCCTTGTGATTTTTCTGCTACTGTCAAAGTAGGTGCATACCCTGTGTGATATTATGCACGATATTTTCACGATCTTTCTTCTACAATCACAGGGGGTATACATTCTGTGTGTACACTCTGTGATATTATGCATAATATTCTCACAATCAATCTGCTATCATCACAGTGGGTGTACACCCTCTGTCTATACCCTGTCAAATTATGCATAATATCACAATCATTCTGCTACTATCACAGTCAGTATACACTGTGTGGTATTATAGATGATATCCTCGAAATCTTTCTGCTGCTATCACAGTGGGTGTATACCCTGTGTTTACACCATGTGATATTATGCATGATATTTTCATGATCTTTCTGCTACGACCACAGTGAGTGTACAGCCTGTTTGTTTAACCTGTGATATAACATGATATCTTGGCCATCTTTCTTCAATTATCACAGTTGGTGTACACCCTGTTTCTACACCCTGTGATATTATGTATTATATCCTTGTGACCTTTCTGCTACTATTACAGTGGGTGTACACTCTGTGTGGACACCCTGTGATATTACGCATGATATTCTCTTGATCTTTTTGCTAATATTACAGTGAATGCACACCCTGCAATATTATGCATGATATCCTCACAATCTTTCTGCTAATATCACGGTGGGTGTTAACCACATGTGTACACTTTGCAATATTATGCAGGATATCCTCATGATCCTTCTGCTAGTATCAATCAATAACAGTTGCTGTACACTGTGTGTGTACACCCTGTGATGTTATGCAGTATATCCTCACGACTTTTCTGATATCAATCACAGTTGCTGTAAGCCCTGTGTGTATGCCCTGTGATGTTATGCAGGATATCCTCGTGATCTTTCTGCTAATATCAATCACAGTGGCTGTACACCCTCTGTGTATACCCAGCGATGTTATGCAGGATATCCTCACAATCTTTCTGCCAGCATCAATCAATCACAGTGGTTGTACACCCTGTGATGTTATGCAGTACATCCTCATAATTTTTATGATAATATCAATCACAATGACTGTACACCTTGGGTGTACACCCTGTGATGTTATGCAGGATAGTCTTGCGATCTTTCTGCTAATATCAATCACTGTGGCTGTAAACCCTGTGTTTACATCCTGGGAGCTTATGCAGGATATCCTTGTGATCTTTTCACAGATATCAATCAATCACAGTGGTTACATACCCTGTGTATACATCCTGTGATGTTACCCAAAATATTCTCATGATCTTTCTGCTAATACCAATAAATCACAATGGCTGTAAACCCTGTGTGTACACCCCATGGTATCATGCATGATATTGTCGTGATTTTTCATCTAATATCAATCACAGTGTGTCCCTGACACCTGTGCTTCCTGACTGGGAGACACCTCCCAGCATGGGTCTGCAGACATCTCACACAGGAGAGCTCCAGCTGGCATCAGGTGGGTGTCCCTCTGGGATGAAACTTTCAGAGGAAGAAGGATGCAGCAATCTTTGCTTTTCTGCAGCCTCTCCTGGTGATACCCAGGCAAACATGATCTAGATTGGCTCTCCAGGAAATTCCAGCAGACCCCCAGAAGAGGGACCTGACTGTTAAAAGGAAAACTAACAAACAGAAAACAATAACGTCACCATCAACAAAAAGCACACCCACACAGAAACCCCATCCAAAGGTCATCACCATCAAAGACCAAAGGTAGATAAATCCATGAAGATGAGGAAAAAACAGCACAAAAATGCTAAAAAATTCAAAAACCAGAACTCCTTGCCAGCAAGGGAACAAAACTGGACAGAGAATAAGTTTGATGAATTGACAGAAGTAGGCTTCAAACTCCTCCAAGCTAAAGGAGCATATTCTAACCCAAAGCAAGGAAGCTAAGAACCTTGATAAATGATTATAGGAACTGCTAACTAGAATAATCAGTTTAAAAGATCATAAGTAATCTGATGGAGCTGAAAAACACAGCATGAGAACTTTGTGAAGCACACACAAGTATTAATAGCTGAATCGACCAAGCAGCAAAAAGGATATCGGAGATTGAAGGTCAACTTAATGAAGTAAAGTGTGAGGAAAAGATTAGAGAAAAAAGAATGAAAGCCAACAAACAAAGCCCCCAAGAAATATGGGACTATGTGAAAAGACCAAACCTTTGATTGATGGTGTATCTGAAAGTGACAAGAGTGGAATCAAGTTGGAAAACACACTTCAGGATATTATCCAGAAGACCTTCCCCAGCATTAAAATTCAGCAAGACAGAAGGGCATTACATAGCAAGACAGGCCAACATTAAAATTCAGGAAATACAGAGAACACCACTAAGATACTCTTCAAGAAGAGCAACCTCAAGACACATAATCGTCAGATTCACCAAGGTTGAAATGAAGGAAAAAATGTTAAGTGCAGCCAGAAAGAAAGGTCGAGTTGCCCAAAAAGGGAAGCCCATCAGATGAACAGCAGATATCTCTGCAGAAACCCTACAAGCCAGAAAAGAGTGGGGGACAATATTCAACATTCTTAAAGAATTTTCAACCCAGAATTTCGTATCCAGACAAACTAAGCTTCATAAGCTAAAGAGAAAAAAAAATCCTTTACTGAGAAGCAAATGCTGAGGGATTTTGTCACCACCAGGACTGCCTTACAAGAGCTCCTGAAGGAAACAATATATATAAAAAGGAAAAACCCATACCAGCCGCTGCAAACACATAACAAAACATAAAGACTGACAACACTATGAGAAAACTGCATCAACTAGTGTACACAATAACAAGCTGGCTGGCATCATGATGACAAGATCAAATTCACACATAACAATATTAACCTTAGATGTAAGTGGGCTAAATGCCCCAATTAAAAGACACAGACTGGCATATTGGACAAAGAGTCAAGACACATCAGTGTGCTGCATTGAGGAGACTCATCTCACATGCAAAGACACACATAGGCTCAAAACAAAGGGATGGAGGAAGATTTACCAAGCAAATGGAGAGAAAAAAAAAAAAAAAAAGCAGGAGTTGCAATCCTAGTATCTGATAAAACAGACTTTAAACTAACAAAGAAAGATAAAAAAGACAAAGAAAGGAATTACATAATGATAAAGGGATCAATGCAACAAAAACAGCTAACTATTCTAAATATATATGCACCCAATACAGGAGCACCCAGAGTCATAAAGCAAGTTCTTAGAGACCTACAAAGAAACTTAGACTCCCACACAATAATAGTTGGTGACTTTAACATTGCACTGTCAATATTAGACAGATCAACAAGACAGAAAATTAACAAGGATATTCAGGACGTGAACTCAGGTCTGGACCAAGCAGACGTAATAGACATCTACAGAACTCTCCACCCCATATCAATGGAATATACATTCTTATCAGCACCACATAGCACCTATTCTAAAATTGGCCACACAATTGGAAGTAAAACCCTCCTAGCAGCAAATGTAAAAAAGCAAAAAAACAGAAATTACAACAAACAGTCTCTCACACCACAGGACAATCAAGTTAGAACTCAGGATTAAGAAACTCACTCAAAACTGTACAACTACATGGAAACTGAACAACCTGCTCCTGAATGATTACTGGGTAAATAACAAAATTAAGGCAGAAATAAAGAAGTTCTTTGAAACCAATGAGAACAAAGACACAGCATAACAGAATTTCTGGGAGGGACACAACTACAGCAATGTTTAGAGGGAAATTGCTTAAGCTCAGGAAGTCAAGGCTGCAGTGAACTATGATTGCATGACTAAACTTCAGCCTGGATAACACAGCAAGATTCTTTCTCTTAATGTAAAGTAAAATAATGAGATACCTCTACACATTTATTAGAATGATCAAAGCTCAGAACACTGACAAATCAAAACCATAATGAGATACTATCTCACGCCAGTTAGAATGGCGATCATTAAAATGTCAGGAAACGGCAGTGCTGGAGGGGATGTTGAGAAATAGAAAAGCTTTTACACTGTTGGTGGGAGTGTCAAAGAGGGATACTTTAGATACAACACCAAAAACACAGTCAAGAAAGAAAAATAAATAAATTGAACTACATAAAATTATAGCTTTTATGCATCAAATAACACTATCAACAGAGTGAAAAGACAACCCACAGAATGGGACAAAATAGGATTCCCTATTTAATAAATGATTTCGGGAAAACTGGCTAGCCATAAGGAGAAAACTGAAACTGGTCTTTGGTGGGTCTGTATAGATTTCAGGGTTTTTCTTTTATTCTGTGAAGAATGTTATCAGTATTTGAATAAGGATTGCATTGAATTTGTACATTGTTTTGTGTAATATGGAACTTTTAAGAATATTCATCTTCCAATCCATGCATATGGAATATTTACATATTTTTTTGTGTGTCCTGCTCAATTTCTTTTATCAATGTTTTATTGTTTTCATAGTAGAGAACTTTCACTTCTTTGGTTAAGTTTATTTTCAGGTATTTTATTTGCAGTGATTGCAAATGTGATTGCTTTCTTCGATTCCTTTTCAGATTGTTTGCAATTGGCACATTTTAATTTTGTATCCTGCAACTGTACTAAATTTATCAGTTTTAAAATTTTTTTGGTGAAGCCTTTAGGTTATCATTACTATAAAATTATATCATCTGCAAACAAGAATAATTTGACTTCTTTCTTTCCAATTTGAGTGCCTCTTCTTTCTCTTATCTAATTACTCTGGGTAAAACTTCTAGTATTATGTTGAATAAAAGTGGTGAAAGTAGGCACTTTTGTCTTGTTTTTAATTTTAGAAGAAAGGCTTTCAGTTTTTCTTCATTCAGTATGATACTAGCTTTGGGTTTGTAATATATGGCTTTTATCATGTTGATCTCCTTCTTCCATACCCAGTTTATTCAGAGTTTCTAACATGAAGGAATGTTGAATTTTATTGATAATCATATGTCTTTTGTTCTTCATTCTGTTGATATAATGTATCACGTGTATTGATTTGCATATGTTGAACTATTATTGCATCTCTTAGATGAATTTTACTTTATGATAATAAAAATATCTTTCAAAGTGTTGTCAAATTCAATTTACTAGTTTTTTTTTTTTTTTTTTAAGATTTTAGTATCTAGCTCATTAGAAATATTGGCCTGTAGTATTTTTTGATTGTGTGTTTATCTGGATTTGGTATCAAGGTAATACTGGCCTCAGAATGAGTTTGAAAGTATTCCCTCCTCAATTTCTTTGTGAAAATTTGAGTAAGATTAGTATTAATTATTCTTTAAATGTTTAGTAGAATTAAGCAGAAAAGCAATCGGGTCCTGGGATATATATATTTTTTTAATGAGAGACTTTTCATTACTGCTTCTACCTTGTTGCTTGTTATTGGTCTATTCAGGTTTTATATTTCTTTTTTTTTATTTTTTTTTTAGAATAAAAAGAATGAAAGAGAGAAAGGAAGAGGAAGAGATTTTAGAAAAAGAGAGAAAAGGAGAAAGAAAGAAACAGCAAAAGAAAGAAAAAATGAAAGAGAAAGAAAGAGGAAGAGATTTTAG
>CAUYQU010057402.1:0-20324 GCA_963574635.1 Cheracebus regulus | reverse complement strand
GATCAATGCAACAAGAAGAGCTAACGAACCTAAATATATACGCACCCATTACAGGAGCACCCAGATACATAGGGCAAGTTCTTAATGACTTACAAAGAGACTTAGACTCCCACACAATAATAGTGGGAGACTTTAACACTATGTTGTCAATATTACATGGACCAACAAGAAGAAAATCAACAAGGATATCCAGGACTTGATCTCAGACCTGGAACAACTAGACTTAACAAATATTTACAGAATTCTCCTCCCACAAATCCACAAAACATACATTTTTCTCAGTATCACATTACACCTATTTTAAAAGTGACCACATAACTGGAAGTAAATCATTCTCCAGCAATTGCATAGCATTTCACAGGTTTAAATAAAATATTGGTTGACTGCTTATTTGTTATTTTCATCCCTTATTCCTTCCTGTCTCCATTGTTAAACACAATTATTGGCATAAAAGAAGTTTTTAATACCCATTTTTAGACTGTATTCTAGCCTGGGCAATAAAACAAGAATCCCATTCTCTCTTCATCTTTCTTTCTCTCTTTCATTTTTTTCTTTCTTTTGCTGTTTCTTTCTTTCTCCTTTTCTCTCTTTTTCTAAAATCTCTTCCTCTTTTTTCTCTTTCATTCTTTTTTTCTTTCTTTTGCTGTTTCTTTCTTTCTCCTTTTCTCTCTTTTTCTAAAATCTCTTCCTCTTTCTCTCTTTCATTCTTTTTATTCTAAAAAAAAAAAAAGGAAAAAAAAATTCATAATGTTTTAAGAAAGTTTACAAATTTGTGTTGGGCCACATTCAAAGCCATCCTGGGCTGCATGTGGCCCATGGGCAGTGGGATGGACAAGCTTGGCATAAATCATACCAGATTGTTGGCATCTCCACATCATTCTCACTTTCTTCTATGCTTTCTCTTATATTTTGAGAGCTAGAAGCCTCAGAACTCTATTTCTCAGCCTCCCTAGTCAGGGTTCTAGCCTATATGCTGCAAATGAGAGGTGCTCATGAAATTTGGAAGGCAGAAGGAAAGGAGAGGCCATTATAATTCTGTTGGTGGTGAATAGACCTAGGGCTTCAGCAGATGGAGGCTGGGGGATTGGGGTACAGCTTCCAGGCATCCTCCTGTGAATCACCCACTTTGATGCCTTTGGCAGATGAGATCACTTAGTGATGGTTTCTTGTGATTTCTGCACTTTCTCATTTCCTAAACATTAGCAGATATATATTTTTGGCTACAGGATTGTTTGAAAAATACTTCTCAAAATAGAATATTATCATTACTAAGCCTTCTTCCTCTTCATCAATTACATGGGCGTGGAAGCCCTATTGGACAGGCCAAGTTGGAATAGCCTGGTTCTCTAACCAGGAGTAGAGGCATGGAGCAGTTTTCATACCACCCTCTGGGCTTAGGTTTTTACATTCTTCCCAGGGAAACTTCAACGGGTGGCTGGTTGCAGGACATATAGGGTGATGCGACAAGCATTGAACTTAGGATTAGGAGACCTTAGTTCCAGGACCTACTATGTAATTGCTACATCAAAGGCAACACCTTTGACTTGCTGGGTCTTAGCCATATGACCTGATACAGAAATATAGACTGTTACAACTGTGTATATTTTCCTCTTTTGTTTTTTTTTTCTTTTTTTCTATTTTTAGTAGAGATGGGGTTTTACCATGTTGGCCAGGCTGGTCTTGAACTCCTGACCTTAGGTGATCTGCCCGCCTCAGCCTCCCAAAGTGCTAAGATTATAGGCGTGAGCCACTACACTCGGCCTCTTTTTTTTTTTGAGATGGAGTTTCACTATTTTTGTCTAGGCTGTAGTGCAATGGCGCAATCTCGGCTCACTGCAACCCCCGCCTCCCGAGTTCAAGCGACTCTCCTGCCTTAGCCTCCCTAGTAGCTGGGATTACAGGTATGCACCACCACATCTGGCTAATTGTGTATTTTAGTAGAGACAAGGTTTCTCCATGTTGGTCAGGCTGGTCTCGAACTCCGGACCTCAGGTGATCCGCCCACCTCAGCCTCCCAGAGGGCTGGGATTACAAGCGCAAGCCACCGCACCCAGCCTATTTTTCTCTTTCTTTGTTGTGTATATGTTTGTATATATTAACCAAAATTTTGCCTTTCCTTTTCTTCACTGCCTTATACAGGAAGTATTGGTAGTGGTTAACTTTGTGACATATAAAATAGGAGCAAGGCGAAGAAAACAAATGTGAATAATTGATAGCATTTACATATTGCATTCTATGTTTCAGTCATTATTCTGAGATAGATCTACTCATTTAATTCTCACAAAAACTGTATGAGAAAGCTACTATTGAGTATTATATTCTTGTCTTATACTTGGGAAAACAGATACTGATAAATGTACCCTGCTCACCCAGCCAGCCTATGTCCTCATTGGGGCTTTTAATCATTAATCTAACCGAGCATGGTGGCTCACAGCTGTAATCCCAGCACTTTGGGAGGCCGAGGCGGGTGGATCACTTGAGTTCAGGAGTTCCAGACTAGCCTGGCTAACATGGTGAAACCTCATCTCTACTAAAAATACAAAAAATTAGCTGGGCGTGGTGGCATGCACCTGTAATCCCAGCTACTCAGAGGCTGAGGTAGGAGAATCACTTGAATTTGGGAGGCAAAGGTTGCAGTGAGCCGAGATTATGGCATTGCACCTTAGCCAAATGACAAGAGCAAGACTCTGTCTCAAAAAAAAATTATTAATCTATACGGCCTCTTGTTACATGAAAACATGTGATAAATTGGTATCGACTTATAGTTTGGAAATGACTGATTTGGGATGTAGTGCTCTCAGTTCCAAGTTCTGTGGACTCCCCAAATGGCGTAGAAACCCGTGGGGCCGGGAACTAAAGACATCAGGAATCCCATTGTATTTCCTCCTCTCATAAGTGGTTCTTCCTCTCCCTGCACACCATGACTCAGCTGCTCGTTCCATATGGTAGGTAGTAGAGGCCAGCCCACAGCTCCCGAGTATGTATCTCCTCCCTTCAACCTTTCCAGATTGAATTGGATATTCCTGATTCTAATTACAGATTTGTGTGTGTGTGTGTGTGTGTGTGTGTGTGTGTGTGTGAGAGAGAGAGAGAGAGAGAGAGAGAGAGAGAGCAAGAGCGAGACTGCTGGTCCAATCCACTGTGGCAGAGTCATGCAACACACACTTGGTATGTAGGACTGCCCAACTGGGAGTGAAGTGGACAGACACCTTAGGACATGGGTGCTTCAGGTACTTTAACTCTCTTGACGGTAGAGATATTTAGGTCCTATACCATTGTTTTCACCTGGTGAGGGACAGTAATATGTCTCTTTTGAAGGGAAAACCTCTTTCTACTCCAGGATTGGTGTCTAGCTGAGCTATAGCAGAAGAGTCCTACTACACCAGCAGTCAGAAATCCTGGGATCAACTTCCAGTTTGCAATGTACCAGCTGTGTGACTTCAGGCAAGTTATATAACCTCCCTGAGTTTCCGTGTGCTCATTTCAGAAGAATCAGAAAATGCAAACAATTGTAACTAGAAAAAGAAAACCACACTCTTGGCCAGGCGCGGTGGCTCACGCCTGTAATCCCAGCACTTTGGGAGGCTGAGGCGGGCGGATCACGAGGTCAGGAGTTTGAAACCAGCCTGGCCAACATAGTGAAACCATCTCTACTAAAAACACAAAAATTAGCTGGGCATGGTGGCACATGCCTGTAGTCCCAGCTACTTGGGAGGCTGAGGCAGGAGAGTCACTTGAACCGGGGAGGCGGAGGTTGTGGCGAGCCAAGATCGAACCACTACTCTCCAGCCTGGGCAGCAAAGCGAGAGTTTGTCTCAAAACTAAATAAATAAATGAAATAAAAGGAAAACCTCACTCTTTGTCCCCTTCTTTCTCCCTTTCTCTAGGCTCCTTTTTATGTAATACACATAAGCACAGACTGCAGGAGTCTAGGTTTAGTTTCAAAGCGTTGGCAGTGCCTTTATGTCTTTGTGTAGAAAAGGGAGAAGTCATTTAAGAGGTACCTGACTCTTCAATAGGCTTGCTTATTATCCCCAGCAGGCCTTAGAGAGCACGGTTTTGAAAGGCCAAGGATCAAAGAAATAAATACAACTTGTTATGTATTGCAAAGAGAAGTCCCAACTCCATGGCGAGGGAGGCAGCTTTGCAAATGACAGGGATAGAGGGAGTGAGGTCTCTAGGGCAGGAGCAATTTGTAAAGCCCAAGGATGGAGAATTGTGTAAGTCTCCAGGGAAAGGTAGGTGAGAAGGTGTTATATAGGACAGGTGTAGTTCTCCTTCCTGTTCTGACAGCTGGAGACCACAGGGCTGCCTCTATCCCACAGGGCCCCTTGGTGCAAGTTAGAAACAGGAGCCCCTACTCTGAATGGCACAGCTCACAGTTTGATGAGAGGAGCGTGGGCCAGGCACCATGTGTGTTGCATGCTCCGTGGCCTGAGTGGCAGGCCTCACTGCAGATCAGCAGGCTGCAGAGGAACATCTCCCAACAGGCACAGACCCAAATGGAGATGGAACAAGGACAATGCCCAGGGCTCTCCCCACCTCCAGACACACTTTGTAGAATGAGAAAAGGAGAGACTAAGCACACAGGTTTTATGTGTAGCCCAGCTCTCTACCCTCTGAGATTACTTAAAATCGCCTCTAACCTCCAATCCCAAACCCCAGGAAGGAAACCCGTATCCTCTTTAAGGCTCCCGTGAATTCCCATGGATTACATTTTCACATGATCGCTCTACTTTTGGGGTTCCTTCCACATATATGATCTCATTCCTTTCTCCAAGTTGTACAAATACTACTCATATTAAGCATTCATATGGGCAGCATGTATTATGAAAGATTTGGAGGTGGAGGACAGGGAGATGATGAAGGAAGTGTTTAAATTGAAGTGATGTGCACTTAAACTTTGCATAAGGATCAACTGCAATCTTGAATTTCTATCAGTTGTCCTACTATTCTAAGGCTTTCTCACTAACCTTTAACTCTGTATCTTTCAAAACATTGTTGGCTCCCTTCTTTCCCCTTCCCATTTCCTCTTTCCTCTAGAACTGCCCTCTGTACCCCAAAAGTGTTTCCCTCTATTACATGGAGCAATTTTGCTCTCTCTAGTTCTGAAACTCCAATTTGAATATTGAACCCATCTTATATTTAATGGAATCCATCCTCTGTAATACATATGATACAGTTGTAAAAACCTAAGGGAAAAAAAGGTTGACTTTATTCAACCATGTAACTTGCTGGGGAACCTCCTCAGTCATGTGATAATTTTTTTTTTTTTTTTTTTTTTTGAGACAGAGTCTAACTCTGTCGCCCAGGCTGGAGTGCAGTGGTGTGATCTCGGCTCTCTGCAGCCTCTGCCTTCCAAGTTTGAGTGATTCTCCTGCCTCAGCCTCCCAAGTAGCTGGGATTACAGGTGCACGCCACCACACCCAGCTAATTTTTGTATTTTTATGAGAGATGGGGTTTCACCATGTTGGCCAGGATGATCTTTAAACTCCTGGCCTCAGGTGGTCTACCCGCCTCGGCCTCCCAAAGAGCTGTGATTACAGGCATGAGCCACCGTGCTCAGCCAGTTATGTGATAATTAATAAGTAGGAAGGAAGTACAGAATATTAGGCAAAATTAGAAGCAGAGTGACTTTTAGCCAGACTGGAAACTTGAGTTGTGGCATGCACTTCCACACTGCTGGGAAACATACAATTTTCTGTGTACCTGTTTAACCATTAATATAGGGATCTTTTATTAACTTGATCTCTAAGTATAAACTTTACAAAATCTTCAGTTTGCTAGACCCTGAAGTATGGAGGAGATGAAGCTGAGTTTTTGTGAGATCTGGGGATTATATCATTTTGGTGGGTGCTTTTTTTTGAGATGGAGTCTGACTCTGTCACCCAGGCTGGAGAGCAGTTGTGTGATCTCAGCTCACTGCAACTTCCGCCTCCCAGGTTCAAGCAATTCTCCTGCCTCAGCCTCCTGAGTAGCTGGGACTGCAGGTGCACTCCAGTATACCTGGCTAATTTTTTATTTTATTGTAATAGAGACGGAATTTCACCATGTTGCCCAGGCTGGTCATGAACTCCTGAGCTCAGACAATCCGGTGGGTGCTTTTTTATGGTGAGTCTTAAACATTAAAAAAATTACTGAAGGATATCTCAGTAAATCTTTAAGTTCCTGTTTTAGAGATGATGGAGAGGCTACTGTTGGCACCTGAAAGGTGCTAATGCTGGTTAAGTGGCTTTGTACAATTTTACCTAAAAATAGAGCTACCTAAGGTAAAAACAAATCCTGGATATTTTGATTATCCTTGACTTGGGACAGAGGTCAAAGCAAACGTCTCACTGTTTTTTTTGTTTTTTGTTTTTTTTAGATGGAGTCTTACTCTGTTGTCCAGGCTGGAGTACAGTGGTGTGATCTTGGCTCACTGCAACTTCTGTCTCCAGGGTTCAAGCAATTCCCCTGCCTCAGTCTCCTTAGTAGCTGGGACTACAGACGTATGCCACCATGACTGGCTAATTTTTGTATTTTTAGTAGAGACGGGGTTTCACTATGTTGGCCAGGCTGGTCTTGAACTCCTGACCTCAGGTGATCCGCCCACCTCAGCCTCCCAAAGTGCTGGGATTATAGGCGTGAGCCACCCTGCCTAGCTGGTTTTTTGTTTGTTTGTTTTGATATGTAGTCTTGCTCTGTTACCCAGGCTGGAGTCCAGTGGCGCGATCTCAGCTCACTGCTACAACCTCCACTTCCCAGGTTCAAGTGATTCTCCTGCCTGCCTCAGCCTTCCAAGTAGCTAGGATTACAGGCACCCGCCACTATGCTCGGCTAATTTTTTGTATTTTTAGTAGAGTTGGGGTTTTGTCCTGTTGGCCAGGCTGATCTCAAACTCCTGACCTAAAGTGATCTGCCCACCTCGGTCTCCCAAAGTGCTGGGATTGCAGGTGTGAGCCACCACTTCTGGACCCTTCTAGGTAAGTTCAGTAAGCCAAGTTCAGTTCAATAAGCTGTGTTCCAAGAAGTTTAAATGCATCATGCCCAGACTACAGTGGTTCACAGCCCATATCTTCAGTGGCAGAGAGACAAGACCAAGTGGAACTATCTATTGCAAAGTGGTCTCTGTGCTGCTCTGAAGAAGAGATGAACAAGCGAACATGCAGTTTCATAATCAAGGTATCTAGGAATATCTTTCCCATTGGGGTTTTACTGATATCCATGCAGCTGGCAATCTGTCAGAATTCTTAGGAAAGACTAAGAGCAGTGTTTGCTGAGTTAAGAGTATGGATGCTGAGGCCAGGCGCAGCGGCTCATGCTTGTAATGCCAATACTTTAGAAGGCTGAAACAGGTGGATCATGTGAGGTCAGGAGTTTGAGACCAGCCTGGCCAACATGGTGAAACCGTGTCTCTACTAAAAATATAAAAATTAGCTAGGCATGATGGTGTGCACCTGTAATCTCAGCTACTTGGGAGGCTGAGGCATGAGAATTGCTTGAATCCAGGAGGTGGAGGTTGCAGTGAGCCAAGACGGTACTACAGCACTACAGCCTGGGAAACAGAGCGAGACACTGTCTCTGGAAAAAAAAAAAAAAGTATGGATGCTGAGTGAACTGAAATGTTTAGGACACAGATTTCTCATCCCGTCAGCAACCTGATAACCTCATGCCAGCAAAACGGAGGGCCACAAGAGCTTTGCATTTGCTGCTCTCTTCCTCTAGTTCTTTATGTCATGGACATCCTGAATCTCCTATTCCTGGTAGTTGTCATAAAACCTAGGAAGAGGAACTGAAAGCTTGGTTTCAAACAGGTGGAGTTCCTTAAGAAAAAGAATACAAAAATATGAATACAAAATTAGGTACAAGGCCTTGGAAGGGTGTTGTGCAAGTAAGGGCTCCTACATTTTAAGCTTCCTTAGCTTCATGATAAACATGCCTCTAAGCCTGCCTGAGATTTGGGAAACTTCTTTCTGCCTGCTTTACTTCTGGCCATCAATCCTTCTGGAAGGCAATGTGGAAAAGGACCAAATTCCACCATATTCATTACTGCTGAATGGGTGGCATAACATCAGAGCAGAAAGCCTGGGTCATCACAGAAACCAGCCTTTCACTAGCTCATTAAAGGTCAACTTTGAAATGAGAGAAACAAGTAGAAATAGCAAGAATCTATCTGGAAAACATCCGGGTTATTATGACTATTTGCTCAGCATTATGCTGATTGTTCAAAGGTTGGTTGTACTGCATTATGAAGTGTGGAAAAGAGCCAAGATGATTAGGCCAAACTCTGCTATTTATAAGTTCCCTTGGCAGTAAGATCCCCCTCCTTTTTTTTTTTTTTAATGTAATTTTCTAGGGATGGAATATCACACCATTTTCAATGACATGGCCCCTGGTTTCCTCCAGTATAGCCAGGGATAACACAGAGGCTATGTTTTCCAACTGTCTTTTTTTTTTTTTTGAGACGGATTCTCACTCTGTTGCCCAGGGTATAGTGCAGTGGCTGATGTCAGCTCACTGCAACCTCCGCCTGCAGAGTTTAAGTGATTCTCCTGCCTCAGCCTCTTGAGTAGCTGGGATTACAGGCGCCTGCCATCACACCCAGCTACATTTTGTATTAGTAGAGATGAGGTTTTGCCATGTTGGCCAGACTGGAACCTGTCTTTTAAATTGACCTGTGACTACATATCTGATGGGATCTGATTTATATTTTGAAAAGTTCCCGCTAGCTGTTGTGTGGAGACTGGGGACAAGAGTAAAACCAGGCAGGTGAGTTAAGGAGCTATTGCAGTGGCAGAGGCAGGAGATGATGTGGGTTTAGTGTTGGTAGGTAGGACTTCTGAGAAGTGCTTGGATCCTGGATATCTTTTGAAGGGAGAGAAACAGGACTGCTAAAGAATTGAATGTGGGGTGGGTGGGGTGGGGGTTGAGAGATGGAAGGCAAAGAGGACACAAGGTTGCTTCATAGAGTTTGGCCTGAACTAGTAGGTGAAATAACATAGAAAAGGAAGACGGCCAGGCACAATGGCTCACGCCTGTAATCCCAGCCCTTTGGGAGACTGAGATGGGCAAATCACTTGAAGTCAGGAGTTCAAGACCAGCCTGGCCAACATGATGAACTGCCATCTCTACTACAAATACAAAAATTAGCTCGGCCTGGTGGCTGGTGCCTGTAATCTCAGCTACTCGGAAGGCTGAGGCAGAAGAATTGCTTGAACCCAGGAGGTGAAGGTTGCAGTGAGCTGAGATTGTGCCATTGCAATCCAGCCTGGGTGACAAGAGCAAAACTCCATCTCAAAAAAAGAAAAAAGGAGGATGAGGGCAAACACATGTTAGAGAAAAGATAAGATTTTTTAAAAAAAGAAAAAGAAAAGAAAAAAGACAGTGAAAATAGTTTACTAAATTGAGTCTAATTAAAGAATTATTTTTTGATCATGAAATTGACAGGTCTATGACTCTGCAGTCTAAGGAATAGCTGTTCTAAACAATGTAAATTTTCAAGTCCATCACTAAAATAGCCATCTATTAAAGACTAAGCTCTATAAATGCTAATGCAAATGGTATATTCATGGAAATAAATTTTATTTCTATCACCCTGACATAGAGAAATCCATGTCTAGTCAGTGTTACAACTAGGTCAGCATAACTATATTCCACTTCCTCTGGAGACTTTCAGGGCTTAAAAATAACATACAAGAAGAAGTAAAACTCAAATAACCACTGTATTTGTAGGCCAAGCCATACTATGTAAAAGGCAACTCTTGAGGTTTCATTATCAACAGTAGACAATTCTGAAAGAGAATTTCAAATGGGCAAGTCTGATTTATCTTCATTAATCAATTAATTTCTTTGGTTTTGTTACTATCTTACATGCAAGCAAAAAGTGCACTCAACTCCTTCCAAAAGGAGACAATTCTTAAATGGGTAAGAAGCCCGGCACGCGGGATCCAAAAAAAAAAAAAAAAAAAAAAAAAGGAGACAATTCATGTCTGGTTATCGCATCCATTCTTTTCCTGGTTACATTCATTCATTCAACACACATGTACCGAATGCCTACTATGTACCAGGCATAGTGCTAGTTTATGAGAACACAATTATGAGCAAGACAATCTCTATGAAGCTGGTAGTCTCGTTGGAGAGACAGGAAAGTAAACATACAGAACATTCAATTCAGCATCTACAGACTAGGTAATCTGAAAATGTTCTTGTAATAGTTATATTTAGAAATGCTGGCCAGGCTCATGCCTGTAATCCCAAAACTTTGGGAGGCCAAGGCAGGTGGATCGCCTGAGGTCAGGAGTTTGAGACCAGCCTGGCCAATACGGAGACACCCCTTCTCTACTAAAAGTACAAAAATCAGCTGGGTGTGGTGGTGTGCGCCTGTAATCCCCAGCTACTTGAGAGGTTGAAGCAGGAGAACTGCTTGAACCAGGAGGCAGAGGTTGCAGTGAACTGAAATCGTGCCACTGCACTCCAGTCTAGGAGACAAGAATGAGACTCCATCTCAAAAAAAAAAAAAAAAAAGAAATGCTAGTCAAAATTTAAAGAAATATAGAATGAATTTGGAAGAAAAAAAAATCTCCAAGGTCCAAAGTGAAGAAGAAGCCTAAACCAGAGAGATAATAGTTTACTAAAGTGATAGAGACTGATCGATTTAGAGCAGAAGAAATAGTTATGCTGGGGAAAGGGTATAATTCCAATAATCCAAAATATTCTAGGATATGCCTAATGTGGTAGGGAACTACACAAAGGCATGGACCAAGAGGTGAGAATCATTTGGTGCTACGTTGAAGGCTGAGTACCACAACCTACCTGGCAAAGCGCTAAACCAACTGATGTGCTGGCCAATCAATCACAAGAGAATGTGATTGGGTGGGGAATGGGAGAAGTCATAAGTACCACGATCAGTTCCATGAGTGAGGACTGTAGCTTCTCCTAGTATTCTCTCCTTGGTGGGTCATGGATATTTTTTCTCTTTTATTGAGGTATAACTTACTTACAGTAATAGGCAGAAAGTCAGTTAAATTTTTAAAGTAATTTTCTTTCTCTTTTCTCCTAGAATCATGTGTGGTGTGGGTTGGTAATGGTTAAATTTGTAATTTTCTCCACAAATTGCAAACTATGGAGAGGGATCATGATGGAACTAGGAAAGAAATAAATGAACATGGGTTGTCTCCTTTTAGAAGGAGTTGAGTGTATCTTTTGTTTGGATCTGAGATAATTATGTTAGGCAGAGGCATTTTAAAAATTGTATATGGTATTTTAAAAAGTGGGAAGACGTTGCTTGGCAACCCATGGTTGGAATGCAGAGGACATCTGTTGTTTTTCTCTATCAGCATTCTACCTCTTTCTTTGGAGAACACCCCCTCCCCCACTACACACTGGTTTGGTGGCCTGTCAATCATGGTTCAATGCCCTTCCCTACTCTGGGAATGATACCCAATCCCAGCTAGACCAATTGGAAGTTATTTCTCTGGAAGAAAATTTTAGTGCGAAACAGGAAGACAGCAAACTTGAAGCTGATTCATGTTGGGGCAGTATCCTGAAGGGATTTTCTTTTTTTTTTTGAGACGGGGTCTTGCTGTCTCGCTCTGTCGCCCAGGCTAGGGTGCAGTGATGCCATCTCGGCTCATTGCAACCTCTGCCTCCTGGGTTCAAGTGATTCCCTGAAGGGATTTGCTATGCATTTCTGTTGCCTACATGTCCAGAACTGCCTTGATTCCTGTATATCTTGATACTTGGCTGTTCACACTGTTCTTTTTTTTCCAAAGTGTGTTTTGACTCTGAATTTTCATATTTTCTTTCGATAAATTCCTTTATGTTTTTTCTCAAGTTAATCAGAGTTGGCTTCTGTTGCTTGTGGCCAAATAATTCTAATTAGTACTTAATCTCTTGGTATTAGCTCAATTAAGAGGGTCCCATTGCAAAGAGGACCCAAAAATGAGATGATATTTAGTGATCTAGTGTTTTCAACAAATGCATATTGTAATTTTCTCCCTAGGCATAACTGCACAGTATCTAAATTGGAAAAGGTTTTAGGAAGAGTACCAGTAATTCCTGCCACAGCGCATTCAGGACCACTATCTGAGGTATGGCCTCACATGCTTTGCCCTACAAAAGACTCTGGAAGTGAAATTTACACAGGTTATGGCGTGAATGGTGCTGTTGGTATTGTGCAGTATAGTATCCTGTTACAGTCAGTCCCTGTTGCTGAATATGGCTTTTTGTGCTAGCTTCATGCAGCTTCCTCCTCTTGAGTTTTCTCTCAAACACACAGTTGGGTTCCCTGCAATCAGTCAGGGCTGTACCAACCCATCAGATGAGTTTGTATGTATCTGAATCAGATGGTGGACAGAGACCAAGACTTTGTTTCTCAGGAAGTTCCTAGAAAATCAATGGATACACTGAATGTTTGTGTACTTCCCAAATTCATATGTTGAAACTGTAACCCACAGTGGCTGTATATGGAGATGAGGCTTCTAAGGAAGTAACTAAGGTTAAATGAAGTCATTAAGTGTGGGACCCTATCTGATAGGATTAGTGTCCTTATAAGAGACACCAGAGGATGACCCCCACCTGTATTCATGCATGCATTGAGGAATAGTCATATAAGAATATAATGAGAAAGTGGCTGTCTGCAAGCCAGGAAATGAGCCCCTACCAGGAACCAAATTGGTTGGCACCTTGATCTTAGGCTTTCAAGCCTCTAGAACTATAGGAAAATACCCTCCTGTTGTTTAAGCCATGCATTCTGCATTATTTTGTTATGGCAGCTCAAGCAGATTAGATTTAAATAGATAAAGTAGAGGTGGAGAGAAGGGTATTACTGGATTCACTCATTGGAAGCACTGGCTCTCAAATTATATTCAATCTAGCCACCTTGCTAAATAAAGAAGAAGAAATTAATCGATTGGGCCTTTGTCGAGGGAAGGATAGACAGATGAATGAAAGATATGAAACAGGAGAGAACTGACTTCTTCTGTATTTTATGCTTTCTTTAACATATAACCCATAAATATCTTGTCACTGAAGCAAGGTAATCATTACACTGCCAACACCACACACACATATGTAAACACACAAGCATTAAAGTCATTAAAGAAATGCAAATCAAAACCACAATGAAATATCACCCCATACCTATTAGAATGGGTATAATTAAAAAAAAAAAAAACAAATGTTTGAGAGATTGTGGAGAAACTGAAACCCTGATATGATGATGATAGAAATGAAAAATGATGCAGCCATTGTGGAAAATAGTTTGGTGCTTCCTCAAAAGTTAAACATAGAATTACCATATGACCCAGTCATTCTTTATTTTTATTTTTTTGAGACAAGGTTTCCCTCTATCACCCAGGCTGGAGTGCAGTAGTGCGATCTTGGTTCACTGCAAACTCTGCTGCCCAGAGATTCAAGCAATTCTTGTGCCTCAGCCTCCAGAGTAGCCAGGATTACAGGCATGCACCACCATGCCCAGATAATTTTAGTATTTTTAGGTTTTGTCATATTGGTCAGGCTAGTCTTGAACTCCTAACCTCAAGTGATCCTCCTACCTTAGCCTCCCAAACTGCTGGGATTACAGGCATGAGCCACCGCCCTGGCCATGACCCAGTCATTTTACTCCTAGGTATATACTCAAGAAAATTGAAAATGTATGTTCATACAAAAGCTTAGGTACAATATTTGCAAATTATTCATCCAACAAGAAATTAATATCCAGAATATACAAGGAATTCAAACAACTCAACAATAAAAAACAAATAATCCCATTAAAAAGTGGGCTAAGGATATAAATAGATATTTCAAAAGAAGGCATACAAATGGCCAACAGGTATATGAAATAAATGCTCAATATCACTAAGCATCAAGAAAGTGCAAATCAAAACCACAATGAGATATCATTTTATCAAAAAAGAGTGATTGTTATTATGATTATGATTATTATTCTAAGAAACAGAGTCTTGCTCCATTGCCCAGGCTGGAGTTCAATGGCATGACTATGGTTCATTGTAGCCTTTAACTCCTGATTCAAGCAATCCTCTCATCTCAGCCACTCCAGTATCTAGGACTACAGGCATGCACCATCATACCTGGCCAATATTTTTAAAATTTTTGTACAGATGGGATCTTGCTGTATTTCCCAGCTCCTCTCCAACTTTTGGCCTCAATTGATCCTCCCGCCTCAGCCTCCCAAAGCACTGGGATTACAGATGTGAGCCACCATGCCTGAGAATGGCTATTATTTTTTATTTTATTTTATTTTTTGAGATAGGGTCTCACTCTGTCACCCAGGCTGAAGTGCAGTGGCACAATCATAGCTCACAGCAGCCTTGACCTCCCTGGCTCAAGTGATTCTCTCATCTTAACCTCCCAAGTAGCTGGGACTACGGGCATGAGCCACCACACCTAGCTAATTTTTAAAATGTTTTTGTAGAGCTGGAGTCTCTGCCAAGTGCAGTGGCTCACGCCTGAAATCCCAGCATTTTGGGAGGCTGGGGTGGGTGGATCACCTGAGGTCAGGAGTTCAAGACCAGCCCGGCCAACATGGCAAAACCTGTCTCTACTAAAAATACAAAAATTAGCCAGGCGTGGCGGCATGTGCCTTGGAATCCCAGATACTTGGGAGACTGAGACAGGAGAATCGCTGGAACCTGGGAGGCGGAGGTTACAGTGAGCCGAGATCATGCCACTGCACTCCAGCCTGGGTGACAAAGCAAGACTCCATCTCAAAAAAAAAAAAAAAAAGACTGGCTAGGCACGGTGGCTCACACCTGTAATCCCAACACTTTGGGAGGCCGAGGTGGGCGGATCACCTGAGGTCAGGAGTTTGAGACCAACCTGACCAACATGGAGAAACCCTGTCTCTACTGAAAATACAAAATTAGCTGGGTGTGTGGCGGGCGCCTGTAATCTCAGCTACTCGGGAAGCTGAGGCAGGAGAATAGCTTGAACCTGGGAGGCGGAGGTTGTGGTGAGCCAAGATCACGGCATTGCACTGCAACCTGGGGAACAAGAGTGAAACTCCGTTTCAAAAAACAAAAAAGAAAAAAAGAATGTTCACAGCAGGTTGGGTGCAGTGGCTCGTCCTTGTAATCCTAGCACTTCGGGCGGCTGAGGCTTGCCAATAACTTAGGCCCAGGAGTTCAAACCAGCCTGGCAAACATGTCGAAACCCTGTCTCTACTAATAATAGAAAAATTAACCAGGCATGGTGGTGCAAGAATTTAATCCCAGATACTCAGGAGGCTGAGGCATGAGAATCACTTGAGCCTGGGAAGTGGAGGTCACAGTGAGCCAAGAGCATACCACTGTATGCCAGCCTGGGTGACAGAGCAAGACTCTGTCTCAAAGAAAATAAAAAATTATGATAAAAAAAGTTGATAGCAGCATTATTCATGAAACAACCCAAATGTCTATCAACTGATAAATGGTTAAACAAAATGTGGGCCAGGAACGGTGGCTCACGCCTGTAATCCCAGCACTTTGGGAGGCCTAGGAGGGGCAGATCACCTGAGGTTGGGAGTTCGAGACCAGCCTGACCAACATGGAGAAACCCTGTCTCTACTAAAAACACAAAACATTAGCTGGGCGTGGTGGCCCATGCCTGTAATCCAAGCTACTCAGGAGGCTGAGGCAGGAGAATTACTTGAACCTGGGAGTTGGAGGTTGTGGTGAGCTGAGACCGAGCCATTGCACTTCAGCCTAGGCAACAAGAGCAAAACTCTGTCTCAAAACTTTGTCTCAAAAAAAAAAAAAAAAAAGACGATATATCCGTAAACAAAATGTTATATAGCCAAAAAGGGAGTACTGATATATGCTGCACCGTGGATGAACCTTGAAGAGATTATGCTTAGTGAAAGAAGCCAAACACAAAAGGCCACCTTTTTATGATTCCACTTACATGAATTGTACAGAGTAGGCTAACTCATAGAGACAGAAAGTAGATCAGTGCTTACCAAGTGTGGGGCAAGAGAGACAGGGAATGACTGCTAATGGATACAAAGCTTCTTTTTGGGGTAATGAAAAATTTCTGGAATTTGATAGTGGTGATATTTGCACAACCTTGCAAGTATACTAAAAACCATTGGATTGTACACTGAAAAGGATGAATTTTATAGTATGTGAATTATATTTCAATAAAGAAACCCAGAAATGATAGCAAACTGATTTCTATATTTATAGACCTTGGACAACAAGCCCTTTGGTAACACCACCCAGCTTTGCATTTTCTACCAAAATGTTAAGCAAAAAAATTACTCAGAGAACAAGGAGAAAGAGTTGGTTATAAATTTTGAAACACAAATTTAGAAAAATCTATATTGCATACAATTCTGACTATAAATGCAATGCAAGATTCTGCAAAATGCAAACAATACCAAAATGTAAAATGTAGAAAGTTGCAGTTTCCTATAATCCTATTGTAGGAGTTAATGTAATGCTAGCAGTTTAACAGATCAATCCTAACATCTCAAATACCTAATTAGATAAAATCTTATCTTTTATCAGTGAAATCTAAATCAGAATTTTGCCCCTGTCAACTTGAAAGAATCAAAAGGATCAGAACACATTTTTTTGTTGTTGTTTTTTTGTTTTGTTTTTGAGACAGAGTCTCAGTCTCGCCAGGCGCCAGGCTGCAATACAGTGGTGCGATTTCGGCTCACTGCCACCTCTGCCTCACGGATTCAAGCAATTCTCCTGCCTCAGCCTCCCAAGTAGCTAGGACTACAGGCACGCACCACCACACCCAGCTAATTTTTGTATTTTAGTGGAGACGGGGTTTCACTATGTTGGCCAGGATGGTCTCGATCTCTTGACCTCATGATCCACCCGCCTTGGCCTCCCAAAGTGCTGGGATTACAGGCATGAGCCACGGCGTCTGGCCCAGAATCCATTTTTAAGGAGTTTATGCAGGCTGGGCACAGTGGCTCACATCTGTAATCCTAGCACTTTGGCAGACCAAAAAGGAGAATTGCTTGAAGCCAGGAGTTCAAGACCAGACTGGACAACAAAGTGAGACTCTGTTTCTATTAAAAATAAAAATAAAAGTAATTTTTAAAAAGGAATTCCAAATTTTCAGTGAAAATTTGGTAATATCTATTCAGGAAACACAGAATCCAGAGAAATAGAGTAAGTGCTCTGAAGTCAAAAGTTAAGGTCTTGTTTATAAAGGAAGGAAACAAAGAAATTTAACAAGATTATTTTTCATACAAAGCTGGTTTATGAATTCAACAATTCAATTAGTTAATTTGTTTTCTTTTCCTTATGGCTTGGTTTCATTTATTTTCTAATTTAAAAGAGTGTATGTGCCAGGCATGGTGGCTCACGCCTGTAATCCCAGCACTTTGGGAGGCCAAGGTGGGTGGATCACCTGAGGTCGGGAGTTCAAGACCAGCCTGACCAACATGGAGAAACCCCATCTCTTTAAAAAAAAGAAAAGAAAGAAAAAAAAAGAGTGTATGTAACACTCCACCTTAGACAATGTGGCGGTCATGAAGACTTTGTGTGAGAGAAGTAGGAGGGAAATTAATCTATAATGAAGATGAACAGTGAAGCAGGACTAAAGGAAAGTACCCTTAAGTCATTTACAACATTTTACAAAATTATGTGGATAAGAAAGAAGGCTAATCTATAATCAGAGAAAAAATGTTTACAACTACCTAGGTTACAGCTGCCTATCACATGACTCAAGCCTCATAAACATATTTCTTTAAAGTTCAAAAAAATTTAATGTTCCAACAGCTCAGATTTTTTTCTTTTCCTTTTTTTTTTTTCTGAGACAGAGTCTTACTCTGTTGCCTAGGCTGGAATGCAGTGGCACAATCTTGGATCACTGTAACTTCCGCCTCCCAGGCCTAAGACTTTCTTGTGCCCCGGCCTCCCTAGTAGTTGGGACTACAGGCATGCACCACCATGTCTAGCTATATTTTTTCATATTTTCAGTAGAGACAGGGTTTCACCCTGTTGGCCAGGCTGGTCTCAAACTCCTAACCTCAAATGATCCTCCTGCCTTGGTCTTCTAAAGTGCTGGGATTATAGGCATAAGCCACCATGCCTGGCCCAACAGCTTAGATTTTGAATTACTTATTTTCACACCACTGATCAGTAAATTGCTCTTCTCCAAGCAATGATTCAGAGACCCAGGTTCCTTCCATTTTCCCTCTCTATCTTGAACACACAGCTTTCAAAGTTACCACAGAAGGAGAAGGAGCACAGAGAATTGTCCACAATTCCATTGGCCAGATTTCAGGCACATGGCCATAGTTATCTGCAGGAGAAACTGAGGATGTAAGCTGATGAGTGGCCAGGCAGAAGAGGAAAGAGATTTGTTGAACATTTGGCCAGTCTCTGCCACGTACATCTTACCAATAACTCTGTCAATAGTTTGTAGCAAAGTCCTCCACCTTTTTTGGTATGCATATACTAATATACAATAACATTTCTAGGGAATCATACTATGTATATTGGATACTATGGACTGGGTAGGCTGATTCACATATGACCTACCCTTATTTAGTCGTCATCCATATACACTCAGAATTTAGAGTACACTGATTCAAATCTTGGTAACCTCAAGCGGACATTACGCATTATTATGCCGATGTTTCTCATACTGACTCAGACGCTACTCAGCACACTCTTACATGTAAGCCTGTGGGGATGGCCAGTTCCAAGTCTGAAGAATTTAGGAGGGTTTCATAGCCCTGCTGAGGTTTATCTCCCTATGAAGTTGCTTTCTTTACTCCTTCAAAAAAAAAATTCAAATTATCTGGCTTTTTCTATTATATATTGTTTTTATTTTAACCACAAATGTGGTTAATCATTCTCTGCATTTCATGCCACATTACTCATTGGTCCATGCAATTCTTCTCCCACTTCTCCCCCCTCTCATATATTTATATATGAGAAGTGGGCTACGGAATGAAAGGGAATATGTATACACACACACACACACACACACATACACATACAGAAAATAAGTGAAACCAAGCCATAAGGCAAAGAAGGAAAATTAACTAACTTAATTGCTTTAATTCACAAACCAGCTTTGTGTGAAAAATAAACCTGTTAAATTTCTTTTGTGTATGTGTCTATATATACATATATAGACACACACACACACACACACACACACACACACACACTCTTTCATTCCATAGCCCGCTTCTTTCTCTTCCATAGACAACCACTATAATGTGTTCAATATGTATCTGGGCATTTGTGTCTTGCAAAACGTATTTTACATGCAAATATTTTAAATTCGCAAAGTGGCTTGTGTTTATTACTTATTCTGTTTTTACTTTTTAAAATCAGCACTGTTTTTAAGATCTATCCATGTTGTTAAGTGTACATCTAATTGATTGGTTCCAATTGCTGTATAGTACTCCATGGTGTACTTTCAACACATTTTATAGATTTATTCTCTAAGTGATGGAAATCCAAATTGTTTCCACAGTTATTGCTCCTCCACAACACAAATAATGCTGCAATGAAGAGTCTAGTCCTTTTCTTTCTTCTTCTTCTTCTTTTTTTTTAGGCAGAGTTTCACTCTCTTGCCCAGGTTGGAGTGCAGTGGCACAATCTCGGCTCACTGCAACCTCCACCTCCTGAGTTTAAGCAATTCTCCTGCCTCGGCCTCCTGAGTAGCTGGGATTACAGGTGCCCATCACCACACCCAGCTAATTTTTGTATTTTTAGTAGAGATGGGGTTTCACCATTTTGGCCAGGCTGGTCTTCTTTTGTTAACACGGAGTTTTGCTCTTTTTTGCCCAGGCTGGAGTACAATGGCATGATCTTGGCTTACTGCAACCTCCACCTCCTGGGTTCAAGTGATTCTCCTGCCTTAGCCTCCCGAGTAGCTGGGATTACAGGTGCTCACCACCATGCCTGGCTAATTTTTGTATTTTTAGTAGAGATGGGGTTTCACCATGTTGGTCAGACTGGTCTCAAACACTTGACATCAGGTGATCCATCCACCTCGGCCTCCCAAAGTGCTGGGATTACAGGATTCTAGTTCATGCCCTTTTACGGACTTCAGTGGGAATTTCATTGAAATTGACTCCAGAACCAATTTGCTTGATCATTAAGTATACAGGCACATTATTTGACTATGTACCACCACACTGTCCTCTAAAGTGTTTGCACAGTCTTTATTTCTACCATGGAGTTCCTCTCTCCCCTACAATAGCTCTAATTTTTGTTATCAGTTGTTAATTTATTTATCAAATTGTTTTTTTTTATTTATTTTATTTTTTTATTGCATTTTAGGTTTTTGGGTACATGTGAAGAACATACAATATTGTTGCATAGGTACACACGTGGCAGTGTAATTTGTTGCCTTCCTCCCCT
>CAUYQU010057401.1:0-16926 GCA_963574635.1 Cheracebus regulus | reverse complement strand
TGCCTCACTGGAGACCCTGCAAGCCCATGATCACTGTGCTCCTCTCAGCCACCCCACACGTCTCTCCACTATAGTCCTTGTCACATTACAAATGAGTGACAGTGTCTCATCTCAGAGAAAGTGTGAACTGCAGAGTCTAACGGCTCCTGTTTTGTATCCACATCTGTTTGTTCTGCTTCCTGAGACTTGGAGCAAGATACTTAGCCTCTCTGAGTCTCATATTCTTCATGTGTGAGATGGACCTAATATTGGTCAGCTGAAGGGTCCCGGGTGAAATTAAAGGAGTTGAAGGACTAAAGTTCCTGCAGGAGTGCCTGAACAGGCAGGTGCCCGTTATTTACTGATGATCCTTAGTCTTCTTCATTCACTCCCCCTCTCTGTCATCCTCAGGTTTCTCTTGCTCCTGAGCAACTCCTTCTCCCTCTTTATAAAAGAAAATACACAGGCATCTCAATTAAGGAAGCTTTAGTTTATATATAGCATTCTAAATCCCCGTCATTTCACATCTCTAATGACTGGAATCCATTTTCTGAATTTACTTTCTGATATTAATCCCTTAACCAGTGGAAATTTCTACCTTCACTAATCTATAGAACTTGAAAACTTAGTTACTGATAACCTGTCATCAGCAATTCCAGAGAATTTTATTCTATTTGCATTCTTTAGTTAGCTTTAACAATGTTACCTGTTTGTTCCTTCAAACTCTCAACTCTGTCATGGACTTCTGCCCTGATCTTCCTCCAGTTGATATGCCTTGTAAGAATTCTTAACTTCCTTAGTTGTGCTCCATTCTATAGCATTTGCTAAGGTTCTGTGCTTAGAAGTTGCACTCTACTTCTACAGTTTTTCTTGGAAGGCTTGTTATTTCTAGCTATAATAATTACTATCAACTCTATATGGCTCACTCTTAATTTCACCTTTACCTGCTAGACTTCCCTCCCAGGCTCCAAATGCATTCTGCAAAAGCTGAATGAGTGTTTCCTAAATGTCTCACCAATGCCTGTATTTCTCTATCCACAAATGAAATTCCCTCCTGACCTCTTTATTTCTATCAACAGAATTCGATCTGTTACACTATTCCAATGAACCATCTTTTATTTTAATAAGATAAATCATCTTCTTTTATATCTTCTATTGCTTATCTTTCATCTTCCTCTTAGCCTTCATCTATATTTACTTTAGCCCTCATTATTCCTGTCTTATAGAGTATAAGACCTTTCTTGCAGATTTCTATCATGTAACCTCGACTCACTCCAAGCCTCTTCCCTTCTACTTCCAAATTAATCATGCAAAGTACAAATTTATTACATCACTTTCATGTACACACATATCTACGGTGTAGGTGTTTGAAACATTAATTTATTCTTGGCTGAAATGTTTCTGTGCAATCCATAATCCAGTCCTGTTCTATATCTAGCTTTCATTTTATTAATTGTGGCATCTATATTATGCTGTATGTTTTACAGTGAAGTGTTTCATTAAAATAGGCTGCTACTACTTAAATACTTTTTATTGATGTATTAACTGAATACTCTTAACATCGTAAGGTGACTATTTCTTTCCAAGGCTATTGCCTTGGTTTTAAAAATTAATATTTAAGTATACCTTTTGTCTATACTCATGGCATTCCTCTAGGTACCCATGATAGATAAAGAAAAAAGAAGTATCATGTGCATTTGAAAATCAAATTAAGGAGGAAAAATTTGTTATTCAGATCATTTTACTGCATAGGTAGTTAATGCCATTTTCATATTGCTTTGGTCTCAGCTTCCAGCTAAATGGAACTGTATCTATATTCTCCCTTCAAGGTAAAGAGTAAACCAGGTGCCAGACAAGTGCTCTGTGTCTAACCACGCATGTCACAAAGCAGATATTGGCCTTTTCAGCCCTAAATAATTTGTGATTCTATAGCTCTCCCTAAACCTGTGTTTTTCATTCAAGTCAAATAACCTAAGGACAATTTTGAGAGTATTTGCTCCATTTGTCTGTACAAATAAGACTACAAAAACCTCTTACTACAGATTTAGCGTGCAGCTACTGTTCAAAAGCAGTGTTACGCAATGAGTACAGCTAACAGTCCCATTTAGCTTGTCCTCATGTACAAGGGTGTCCTGTGCTCTCTTCTCAGTGTTTGTCCAACTACTTTACCTATTTGCCAGTACCTAATGCTCCGTTAATAAACAGTGAAACCCTATTTTATCTTCTTTGGGTTATGCCATCCTCATGCTCAACAAACCTAAAGCTGTACCTCTCTCTCTATGTTTTGAGCTTTCTTTGTCTATTGAGAAAAAAACAATCTATGCTGCCTGCCCAGAACATGATATTGAAGAGTAACATACCCTGTGATTCATCTTCTTAGACACGAGCACCAGGAAGGAAGGACTTCCTCTTGCCTGTGTTTTATGAATGGTGAGGAAGTTAGGGTAATTACTGTGGCCATAATAATTAGAAAACAATATATGGTATAATATCATATATGTAATTGAAATATTCCACTAAAATTATGTCCTTAAAGCAATGTCTGTCACTAACATCTGAAAGTTATTACATTTATGTAAAGCACTGCTCCCTTTGTGACATGTTTAAGGTTGAAATAATACTAAATTAAAGGTTTATAATATGAAGTACCTGAACTTAGTGTGAACTAGTATCTGAAGCTACATTGATCCTTTACAATATATCATATGAGTAGAAATTAGAGCTGAAGCTATGAATAGTACTGAAATTGCAAAAAAAGTCAGGGTTCAGGCAAATTAATTCAATCACTGTCGAAAGCAGGTCAGAGATTTCTGAAAGGAAACAGAACTACCATTTGAGCCAGCAATCCCATGACTGGATATGTATGCAAAGGAATCGGAATTGTTCCTTTCAGATCAAAGTCACAAGCACATGTATGTTCATCACTATTCACAACAAAAACGTGAAGTCAACCTACATGCCCATCAATGGTGAATCGGAAAAAGAAAATGTGGTACATATACACCATAGAAAACTATGCAGCCATAAAAAAGGATGAAATCATGTTCTCTGCAACCACATGGATGCAGCTGGAGGCTAAGAACCTAAACAAATTAATACAGGAAGAGAAAACCAAATGCCACGTGTTCTTCATTTATAAGTGGTAGGGCATACTTGAGGATGGAGGCTGAGAGGAGGGTGAGGGTTGAAAACTACCTGTCGGGTACTATGCTCACTCACTATATGGGTGACGAAATCAATTGTACCCAAACCTCAGTGACACACAATTTACCCACGTAACAAATCTGCACATTTGTTACCTCAAACCTAAAATGAAAGTTGAAAAAGAAAGTAAAAGAGTAGTGTGCTTTAACTGACAGCAAAGACCAAATCACTCATTCAAAACGTGACCTTTACGGGGCCCTAGTTTAAGGTACCTCCACGTGCCCTTCTCCGTCACCCAGCACTCTCCCTTTATCTTCCTTTTGGTCTTCGTTTCTTTTTCATAGACAGAAGAAGATCCATACATGATTTTTATGATGAGAAAATCACAGGAAAAGAGGAGAAACTGGACCCATAGTCAAAATCAGCCAGACATTGGCAGAACTTTTCACTATGTTGGTGCTACACAGATAGGGTCATAATTTGTGGTTTTGGAAATGTCTTCACGTGCTGCTGTTCATTGTTTTTTTTTTTTTTCATTTTTAATTGCATTGAAATCCCATTGCTACTTTGTGGACTAACACTCAAAAATGCTTGATTTACTTTTACAAGGAAGTATCCAGGACTTGACCCTTAGGTACGTTTTCCATTTGTAGCAGGCAGTGCACATTTGATTATCCTACCCCATCCAGTGAGTATATTACACACTTTAAACTATCTAAGATGATGTTTCACTTTGATTGGCTGACTGCTTCAGTATGTTATATTCTTCCTTTACCTCCACAATAGAGAGAGCAAAGTACTGATTTGGAATGACTCAGGAGCTATGCACACTGTAAGAGGACTCCTCAGTGTCTCATTCTCCAGAAATAACTCAGAATCATAATCCTTTCCACTCTCCTTGTCAATTCAAAGAGGGTGTGATTGGATACAATCTTGGATGAGCCTTGAATCCAGTTTCAAACATAGGCATAGTGAGGCTTACGCATGGAATAGACAGGACGCTGTACATCATTACGTGTTCGATGCCCCACTGCTAAGGAATAAAAGGCCAAAAGGACTTTTCCTGGGAAAATCTGTTTGTGCATCATCTTTCTTAACACTTTTTGAGTCTTTGTCATCTGTGGCCTCCTTTTGGAGACCTCTACAACCTCAGCTGAGAGAGAGAGCCCTGAATACAGAAGGAGAGCACTTGATAAGATGCACAACCTACAGCTGTTTCTCTTCCATGCTGGTCTAAATAAACAAGAAGCATACCTTTGCACAGCGGGGCTCTCAGTGGAAGTGGCATTTTCATTTAGCAAAAGATTCATCTGACTTGTGTTTGAACACTTGGTTTTGATATACACTGAATACATCCAACCCGGAGAGGAATATTTTCATCTTCCTAGAATTTGGGAATGGAGAAACCCAGTGCCTCTGGGTAGACAGCGTCCCCAAGATGGTTTTATATCCTGAGAGGTTCGCCACTTTTCTTCTTTGGGGTCTTGTTATCTACTTCCTGTCTTGATTTGGTTGTCGGACTTTTCACATAACCTGAATCCAATTACTGAGACCTAGTTTCTCAAACATGCAATTCTGAAGGTCGCCTTTAGAGATGTAATTTATCATGGTCTCATTCTGCTTGTGCTCCACCTTCTCTAGATCTCTTGCCCCTCATGTCTCAGCATAGAGTATTCTTTTCCAGTGTAGTTTCCTTAGTCTAGCAAGTTTGTATTGTGCAATCCCTGAACTCATTTGAGAGAAACCAACGCTGAAATGAGAGTCAGGAGACCTCAACCCTGGGTCAGTTTGCATTCGGAGAGCCTTTTAACTTTGAACAATTTATTTAATCATCTTACATTTCATTTTCTTTCATATTGAAAAGAAAATCAGGCTGGGCATGGTGGTTCATGCTTGTAATCCGAGCACTGTGAGAGGCTGAGGCTGCAGGATTGCTTGAGGCCAAGTGTTCAAAACTGAAGTCTGGGCAATACAGTGAGACCCTATCTCTAAAAAAAGTTTGTTTTTGTTTTTGTTTTTTTTAATTAACTGGCCATAGTGGCACATTCCTGTAGTCATAGCCACTCAGGAGGCTGAGGCTGGAGGAGTGCTTGAGCCCAGGAACTCAAGGTTAAGTTAGGTATCATCGTGCCACTGCTCTCCAGCCTGGGAAACAGAAAGAGCCTCTGTCTTTAAAAATAGATAAATAAATAAGAAAGAAAGAAAAGAAAGTCAAAACAGTATACACACTCTTAGGAAAATAATTGAGATGAGAGACTTTAAAACAATTCACGATTTTTCTTTTCTGGAAATGTAATATACTCCTACAACATGTTCATAATTTTTTTTTAATCTAGCCTTCTCACCTAAGTGTCTTCTTCAAAAATGACACAGAATTCATCCATGGTTTCTCTGTTGCTTTAGTTAATAATCATTCTCTTCTCCAGCCTCAGTTTTTACCCTTCCGTTTTTCTCTGCTAATACTAAAGTCTGGAATTAAATAACCCATACATCAAAAATGTACCTAAGCCTCTGGCTTTCAGAAAGCAAAATTATTTTTCTACATTTGTTACAATACTTAAGATGAGAAGGTCTCAGGCCGGACACTGTGGCTCACACCTGTAATTCCAGTACTTTGGGAGGCCTAGGTAGGCAGATTACCTGAGGTCAGGGATTCAAGACCAGCCTGGTCAATATGGCAAAACCCGGTCTCTACTAAAAAATACAAAAATTAGCCGGATGTTGTGATGGGCACCTGTAATCCCAGCTACTCAGGACCCTGAGGGAGGGAGAATTGCTTGAACCCAGGAGGCGGAGGCTGCTGAGATGGCGCGACTGCACTCCAGACTGGGTGAAAAAAAAAAAAAAATGAGAAGGTTTCACATTCATGGTTTATATTTCTGAAGACTTCTGATTCAAACTTCCTAACAAATCATACTGTGCTATTTCTGCCCCTCTTTACCTGTGTTTGTACCCACTCTCTGATGACAGCTCTATTATGAGCTCTTAAATGTTAATCAGTGAGTCCAACTGACATATCTACCTCAGCCTAGAATTAAGTTGTTTTCTAAACAAGGCTCCCCTCCAACAAAGTGGGGAACCATAATGGTTAAGTGTCCCAGTCCTCTTGGGAAATTACCTGGAACTAATATACATTTGAGGAAAGCTAAGGAGGAAGGTTACAAGTACTCCCAAATCAGCTGACACACACAGAAGTCATGAAGTGTGGTAGTGGCTGCATTGGCAATGCAGAGCTGATAGATTCCCCTCAGGAGCTTCATGCATTAGAGTGTTAATTGCTGTCACCATTCCCAATTCTCAAGGGCAGGGCCTCCATGCCACTCTTATTTTTCCTGTGGAAGACTGTTCTTCTCTATCCCTGTTTCCTCCAGAACCCCCACTAAAGCCTTAGGTCACTCTAAACAAATTCACAGAAGCTTGCTTGGTAGGGTTTTAGGATATTCTCCTAGAATCCAAATCTGGCATTTATCCTTCAATGCACCTATTTCAGTGAGCAGTGAATAGGCCTATATTCATATCAATTAAAAAAAAAACCCTCTCCCTTGGCTCCAGAATTCTCTTATTTCTCCTGGAGACAGAAGAGTCATGTTTTATTCTGCTGAGATATATGCAAAGAATATAATGGGCTGCTGTGAACTTTACAAGAGTCCAGGGATAGCCAGTGCATGTCTCATGGTACTATTTAAGTTCCAAAATAATATCATTGCATAAAAAAGATTTAAGACTTCAAATAAGATGTAGAAAAAGTGAATCTTATGATTTACTGTGGAAAAAAAAGAAAGGAAGAGGGTTATCCAAAATGATACAAAGGATTAACTTTATATACCTCTTCAAATTTTTAATATATATAAAAAGATTTCATATGATTTTGAAATAACAGAAGCATAGTATCATTGTCTGATACCTTGTTTATCCATTATGCACCCTTAAGTGAATCACTTCTCTATTTATTCATCTACAAAGTCAAATAACAGTAATTCCTCAGCACTGCCATCTACCTACTTTATTTTTTAAGATCACTTCATAGTTGTCTGTCTAGAAATTGGAGATCACTTCATAGTTGTCTATCTAGAAATTCCTTCAACAAGCGTTCATAAAGGCACACTAATATTTACTATCAATTCATACCCTTGGTATTATAAAAAAAATAGAATGAATATAACAAATTACTTCCTCCTAGGAATTATGCATATAATTAGAGTAAGCTGCTTCCATAGAAGTAGTTTGTTTGGCTGGCAATTCCTTGCCTAAAAAGCATTATTTGCCATTGTTACAGCTTACTTTGCTTAACCTTGGCGCACAGTTTCCCACATATACATTAAAACTGACCTTGAAAAGTGATTGAAAATGTGTTGTCTGAAGAAGGATACTGATAGCAGAGGAGGCTATGCATGGCACTGTGGTAGTGGGGAGGGGGTATATGTGAGCTCTCTGTACTTTCTGTTAAACGTTTGTATCTATGAATGTAAGACTGCTCTAAAAATAAAGTCTACCGAAAAGGGAAAATGGGTAATTGAGCTTGTTCTAGCTTTCACTTAGGTTGGAAAATGCTGGAAAGAGCACTGCTTCCATCCTGAAACAAGAAAAGGTTTGATCATCTATATAACCATAACTATTCTTGAATTGATAAGGGGGCTGAGGTGCAGGGAAACTGACTAGCATGAAATCTGAGGAAATACAGGTAACTCCAGAAATACATGGGGTTTAAGCTCTGTGTTACCTGGGCCAGAGCATGAGAGGAAAATGGGGCCACCGTAGGTGCTAGTAAGAACTGCTTTGCCAAATTGCTGAAGGCTAAGTGTGAGGTACTGTCAGAACCAGGAGCCACAGATAAATGAGGAGTTTACACCTATTCTCAATATTTTATTCTCAGACTTGGAATAGCCCTGATGAGAATGCTTGTGGGAGGGTGAAACACCACACAAAGCCTCCTTTCTAAGGCGGATGGAGGTGAGGGCAGAAATAGTGGTTGCAGGAAGACAGGAAGCCCACTCACTCCTAACAAGTCTGTCTTTTGCATGGTACAAAACCTGGAACCACTCACTGGAGGAAGGGCAGGCACCATTTTCCCCACAGACAGGAAAAAGCAAATAAACAAAAACAAACACTTTCTGGCCCTGAGTCCAAACCATGAACCTTCTCCTAAGGCTGGGAAAGAGGCTGGATCACAGTGACCAAAGGACAAGGAACAAATGATGTGCCTAAGACTGAGATAGCACCAGAATAACAAAGCATAATCCCCATTCTCTATGACCAGGACAGCAAGAATTGAAGAGCAGGTATTGTTGCAAGTTTGTCATGGACAAAAAAAGCAGCATGTGGAAAGACACAGTCGGGTGTGGAGTCTCGCAGTAAGAGCTTCAAACTAAGGGTGGAACAGCAATGTTTGAGAAAATCCTCCAACAATTAACTCTTCACTCTAAGCACAAGCAATGCTCAATGCTAGAGAAATTTGGACTTGCTGGTGCACTGAGGATAACCAACAACAAAACTCAAATCCAGGTCATTCCCTGATGCCACTGGTTCTGACATCCCCTGGGAACCACCCCCGCCCCCACCCCCACCGCCATACACACACACTCACACACAGCACAACACTATCGGATTTTGTGATTACAGTGTTTTGTGGTTTTCCTTGTAGAGATTGTTCACCTCCTTGTTAGCTATATTCCTTGACATCTTATTTTGTGTGTGTGGCTACTGCAAATAGGCTTGTGCATTTGATTTGGCTCTGAGTTACAATGCTCTCGGTATATAGAAACTATACTTATTTTTGTATGTTAATTTTTATATTCTGAAACTTTACTGAAGTTGCATATCAGTTCCTGGAGCCTATTGGCAAAGTCTTTTGGGTCTTCTAGGTTTAGAATCATATTGTCACTGAAGAAAGATACTCTGAATTATTTTCCTATTCAGATGCTTTATATTTCTTTCTCTTGCCTGATTGTTCTGGCTAGGACTTCCAGTACCATACTGAAGAGGAGTGGTGAGATTGGGCATCCTTGTCTAGTTCTCAACAGGACTGGTTCCAATTTTTGCCCATTCAGTATGATGTAAGTGGTGGGTTTGTCATAGAAGGTTCTTATTATTTTAAGGTAAGTCTCTTTTATCTACTTTGTGGAGGATGTTTTTTTTTCATGAAAAAATGTTGGATGTTATAAAAAAATCATTCTTTATCTATTGAGATGACCATTGGCTTTTGTTTTTAATTCTGTTTATGTGGTGAATCATATTTGTTGATTTGCATATGTTGAACCAACTTTGCATCCCAAGAATAAAGCCTACTTGATCATGACGAATTAACTGTTTGATAAGTTGCTGGATTTGGTTTGCTAGTGTTTTTTGAGGATTTCTGCATCATCCAATAGTGATATTGGCCCAAACTTATCTTTTTTTGTTGTGTCTCTGACAGATTTTGGTATCAAGATGATGCTGGTTTTGTAAAATGAGTTAGAGAGAAGTCCCATCTTCGGTATCAGTTCTTTTTTACATAGGGTAGATTTGGCTATTAATCCATCTAGTTCACATTTTTTTTTTGGTTTACAGATTTTTTTTTATTACTCATTCAATTTCAGAACTCATTATTGGTCTTTTCAGGCTTTCAGTTTCTTTCTGGCTAAATCTTGGGAGGTTGTGTGTTTCCAGGAACTTATCCACGTCCTCCAGATTTTCTGATTTGTGTGCATAGAAGTGTTCATAATAGTCTCTGTGGTTCTTTTGCATTTACATGTGATCAGTTGTAATGTCACCGTTGTCATTTCTGACTGTGCTTATTTAGATCTTCTCTCTTTTTTTGTCAATCTAGCTGGTGGTCTATTGATCTTATTTTTTCAAAAAACCAACTTTTGTATTCATTGATCTCTTGTATGGATTTTTGTGTCCCAATCTCATTCACTGCTCAAAGAAAGCAAAGACAACACAAATAAATGTAAAAACTTTCCATGCTCATGGATTGGAAGCATCAATATCATTTAAATGGTCATACTGCTCAAAGCAATTTACAGATTCAATACTATTCCTGTCAAACTACCAACGTCATTTTTCAAATTAGAAAAAACTATTCCAAAATTCATAGGGAAAACAAAAAGAGCCCAAATAGCCAAAACAATCCTAAGAAAAAACAAACAAACAAACACCAAAACTGGAGGCATCACATTACCTGATTTCATAATATACTACTGCAGTAACCAAAAAAGTGTGATACTGGTATAAAAACAGACACACAAGGCAATGGAACAGAATAGAGAACCCAAAAATAAAACTGTGCATTTACAATTATCTGGTAATTAATAAACTTCACAAAAATAAGCGATTGGGAAAAGACTCTCAATTCAATAAATGGTGCTTGGATAACTGACTATCCATATGCAAAACAATGAAAACTGAATGACCATTTATCTCCATATACAAAAATTAACTGAAGGTGGATTAAATACTTAACAGTAAGACCTCAAACTATAAGAATTCTAAAAGAAAACCTAGAAAATACCCTTTTTGATATTGGCCTTAGCAAAGAATAAGTTTTCAAAAGCAATTGGCAACAAAAACAAAAATGGATACATGGGATGCAATTAAACTAAAGAGCTTCTGTTCATCAAAAGAAACTATCAACAGAGTAAACAGACAACACACAGAATGGGAGAAAACATTTGCAAAGCACACATCCAACAAAGGTCTAATATCCAGAATCTGTAAGGAACTTAAATCAACAAGCAAAAAGCAAACAACCTCTTTAAAATTGAACAAAGGACATGAACAGATACTTCTCAAAAGAAGACATACAAGTGGCCAACAAACATATGAAAAAATGCTCATTAAAACTAATTGTCAGAGAAATACAAATTAAAACAACAGTGAGATACATTTCACACCAGTCAGAATGGCTTTTGTTAAAAAGTCAAATAATAACAGATGTTGGCAAGGCAATGGAGAAAAATGGACATTTGTACACTGTCTGTGGAAAGGTAAACTAGTCCAGCCACCATGGAGAGCAATTTGGAGATTTCTCAAACAACTGAGAGTTGAACTACCATCCAACCTAACAATCCTATTACTGAGTATGTACCCAAAGGAAAATAAATCATTCTACTAAAAGGACACATGCACCTGTATGTTCATCACAGTGCTATTCACAATAGCAAAATCATGGAATCAACCTAGGTGTTCATCAATGATGCATTGAATAAAGAAACTGTGGTGCATATACACCACGGAATATTACATGGCCATAAAGAAAAATAAAATCATATCCTATGTGACAACATGGATGGAGCTGAAGGCCATTACCTTAAGCAAACTAGCATAGAAACAGAATACCCCATGTTCTCATTTGTAAGTTCCAGCTAAGCATTGTGTACACATGGACATAAAAAGAGACAATAGACAGTGGGGACTAGTATAAAGGGGAGAAAGAGAGGAGAGAAAGGGCTGAAAAACTAGCTATTGGGTACCATGCTCGCTACCTGAGTGATGGGTTCAGTTCTACCCTATACCTCAGCATCATGCAATATAACTGCAACAAAACCTTCACATATACCTCCTGATCCTAAAATAAAAGTTGAAAAAGGAAAAAAAAAACCACTACAGGACAAGCAAAAGAGACATGCCCATTTCAAACCATACCATTATTTTTTCTCAGAGTCTATTATCCTACACACACAGAATTTTTGGATCTAACCAATCAGAGGAAAAAACTGGAAAAAAATGTCACTGAAGGGAATTAACACCATCAGAATCAAATATGGCTTGAATATAGAAACTATCACACAGGGGCTTAAACTCACTCTCATTAATAAGTTAACAGATCCTGTGGAAAAGACGGTCAGCTTCCATAAATGTATGAGGAATCTGAACTGTAAATTGGAAACTGTATGGAAGAATCAAATGGAAATGCTGGACATGAAGAACCCCATTTCAAATGAAGAATGCTGATGAGGGGGCCCATATCAGACTCTGACCTTTGTGATGTAAGATCATAATTTTGTATTGTTTTGAGTCACAAAATTTGTGGGACTTTGTAAAATAAAGTGGAATTTGTGGAATTCCTGCTTTTACAGCAGGAATAAGAAACTGAAATAGGTTCACATTCACCAAATATGGGGCAGCTGGAATATCAATAAAGACAATAATTGCCATAGATTAAGACATATTGAATAAATGTACATCAATGAGTTCATAACTATAATGAAAAAACCTCACCTCATTTGTTGTATTTAAAAATGGCAAAGAAAGAGGAAAAAATAAAAAAAAATTATTCTACCTTTCTTATACCACCTATACCTCAGGAGGATGAAATAGTGATGAGGAGGACGTTTCTCTTCATAAACACACTTTATATAAGAAAGAGAAAATGATGACAGACTCTCACCATCTTGAAACCCCTAATAAATTAATAGAGCTAGGTCAGTACTCCTCTGCCAGGGGCAATTTTACCAGTGCCTCATGGGGAGGGAGTACAAGGGCCATCTAGCAGGTAGATGTTAGGAATATTGCTAAGTATCCTACAGTGCACAAAATAGCCCCCATAACAAAGAATTATTCAGCTCAAAATGTCAGTAGATATTTGTCACTTTTGAAAAATCCTGACCTATGCAATATAATAGCTGCAATAATCCCCAGAAAGAAAGGAACATTGTGTTTCTCGCTACAAATACTGTGTGCTTCTTGCTAGAAGTACATGTAATAATCTATGAAATACTATTGTCAGAAAAATAAATTTGATGAAACCTTTGAATTAAACAAGAGATACAGAAATAAAATAACGTAAAATTACACTATAGGAATGTCATCAAAAAATCTAGACTGTATGAAAAATCTAACAGGAACAAACAATGCAGTTTTATTTTTTAAAAAAATCCCAACAGTAAAATAGTAGAATTTATAGATTACTAAATTACTATAAATTTATTAATCGATAGAATAAAAGAATCCTCAGAGCCATAGTAGACAATTGGAATATATGGATCTTATTTAGATTTTTATTTGAACCAATTGTAATTTTTATATGTATTAGATTTTTAAGGAAAATCTTCAGTGGTGTTTTTATGGTTCTTAACTAATGAAAAATATTTTATTTTCAAATACTTTTCAGTGTCTTCTTAAATTTTTCCTATTTAATGGCTAAATAAACAATGAAGTTTAGAATAGCATCTTATTTTGTATTCCGGTATCAAGAGAATGTTCATGCCTTCCACTGGGAATGTCTTTCACAAGCAGCTATGACTTAGAAATTTGTGTAGTGTCAAGGTGATTCAACTAGTTTAATTTATGAAGAATTTAAGTTACTGAGAAAATGCAGCCTTGAAATTTAAAAGTCTATCAAATAAAAAAGATAAAAATTGAAATTTAATAGACAGAATATATGATGGTTAATATTGACTATCAGCTTGATTGGATTGAAAGTTACAAAGCATTGTTCCAAAGTGTGTCTGTGAAGGTGTTGCCAAAGGGGATTAACATTTGAGTCAGTGGACTGGGAGAGGCAGACCCACCCTCAATCTGGGTGGGCACCATCTAATCAGTTGCCAGCATGGCTATGATAAAAGCTGGCAAAGGAATGTGAAAGGACTAGGTTTCCCGAATCTTCTGGCCTCCATCTTTCTCCTGTGCTGGATACTTCTTGACCTCGAACATGAGACTCCACTCCAAGATCTCCAGCTTTTGGACTCTTGGGCCTACCCATTGGTTGGCCAGGGACTCTTGGGCCTTCACCCACAGACTGAAGGTTCCAGTGTTGGCTTCCCTACTTTTGGGGTTTTGGAACTCCAACAGGCTTCCTTTCTCCTCAGCTTACAGATGGTCTATTGTGGGACATTACCTTGTGATCATTTGAGTCGATACTGCATATAAACTCCTTTTTATATATTCATCTATCCTATTAGTCCTATCTCTCTCTAAGAACCCTAATACAGAATATGAGACTATAATAGTCTATTTATTCATACCTAATGTCCACTCTCAGTATTTCTGTTTCCTGAGACTCATCAAGACTTGGATAACCCTTCCAGGAAGAACCCCAACATGCTTAGGAATGGTTTGAAGGCAAAGGACTGTGGGATGGTTGATGGAGAAGCACTGTGGGATGGTCACAAACACTGTCACCACGTGACCGCTTGCAGAACTGAAGCTATAGCATCTTCAAGTATTTTTCTCCTTAATGTATCATGTATATATTTATATTTTTGATTACTTTCTTCTTATCTCTTTCCCATGCCATTTTATATAAGGCATGTTCATGATGGTAAATTTTCCAGTTTAGTATACAATTTACAGAATGTTCAGACAGCATCATCACATTTTAGAAGAGGAATGAGATTCAGATGGCATTTCCAATCTGGGAAATGAAGTATTTTAGCTGACATCACTTTTAAATGACATTACTTTACTTGTCTCCTTCACATTGCCTCTACCTTAATTCAGATTTCTCTAATGTCTCAAGAGTATTACCCAAGCAGATCCAGCAGGCAGGCTGGTCATCTTGCCTCTGATCTTTCCTTCCATGATCTCATTTGCCAGAGTGATATTTTTAAAATGTAAATCTTTTCAATCTATATCCTTCTAAAAATTCTTTATGGATTATTGTTTTCTATCAGAACAAAATTAAAAGATACTTAGACATTTGACGCCTTCCAGGATCTGACCATGTCTAACCCGCCTGCTTTATCCTCACTACTTCCTTACTCTTCTCTGCCCTGAAATTGAACTTCCTACATTGTTTGAACTTTCATGCTTGCCCACATTTCTACAACTTTGTACAGGTTTTTTCTTGTTTGGATTTCTTGTCATCTGGAGAACTTGTTCTTACATTTCTGGTCTCAACCCAAGAGTCCTTTTATAGGAAGCCTTCCGCAATCATCCCCAGTGGGCTTCCCTTCACTGTAGTACTTACCACAATGCATTATCATTGTTCCATTATCTGTCATCCTTACTATGTGAAATTATTCTTGTCAGGATACTGTCATATTGACTATTGTGTCCAACAACCATTTATTGAAACAGATACAGAATAGATACTACACTGGTAATACTTGAAATACAAATTTAATTTGCCAGCATCATCATCTTTTAGGATGCCTGCCTATCTTGCAAAATTTAAGATTGTATTACTATTAATAAAAAATTCAGATGTCAAACGGGCTTTGGGTTATATGTCTTCAACACTGTTTGAACGCTTAGATTCTAAGATAATGTGTTGACAAATGTAAGAACTCCAAATCAACTGACTTAAAGAAGACACAAAAGGATGACATGACTTTGACTCCTTCAAGGGAGTAGGAAGACCAGCTATTATCATATTCTTTCTTTTCTTTCCCCTTTTTCAATTGTGTCTTCTCCTTCTTTTACATAGTTATGCTTCCTTTCAAAGGAAGGTCCAATCTCAGACAAGCCCAGGTTACAAGATTAACAAAAGTTCACCCATGGCTCTGTTGTGAGTAAGTTCACCCATGGCTCTGTTGTGAGTAAGTTCACCCATGGTTCTGTTGTGAGTAAGTTCACCCATGGCTCTGTTGTGAGTAAGTTCACCCATGGCTCTGTTGTGAGTAAGTTCGCCCATGGCTCTGTTGTGAGTAAGTTCGCCCATGGCTCTGTTGTGTGTATGAGGGTGGGGAAGACAGTGGGGTAAGAGAAGTTCTCAACATGGAGACTTTAAGGTAACCTTTGCACAGTTGACTGATTTTTCTTGATGTTCCAAAATTCATATTAAATGATCTTACCCTTCATTGACTTTGGCTAAAGGGTTTGTCCTTAGATTAACTATGTCTTTGACATTTTATACAGTATCTCATAATTTGTGTACTTTTTTCTGTGTTTCTAAAGATTCAGAGAAAGAGCTTATAGATTTTTCAGAGATTGATCATTTTTAATATTTTAAATGATATACCTATATAAGCAGTAAAATCCTTCTCAAACTGTTTGGATACTGGCAAGGAGTGCCTGAAGCTTAACTTTTCTTGGTCAATAATAGTCTTTAGTACAAATAGCCATTGATATTTTTCCACTGAATTACCTCCAGCACTCAGGAAAAGACGTTATGTTCACATTTTGTAGGTCCTGCTCAAAAATGTTTTAGTCAGCCTTGACAATAACACTTTTCTCAGAATGTTGACTCACACAATTTCTGCATGTGGTGACATACACTACACATTATTTAAGATGAGTCTTCAAATGTAAAAATACATTTTGTTTTCAATGGAAACACCATAACCTTTTATAAAATGTGGATGGGTAAGTACCAGTGGTCCAAGGTAAGATCCATGAATAGGTCTATGATTACAAATGATGTGACAAATCAAAACAGTAAGTAGTAATTTTTTTCAGTTATCATCAGGCCATAAGAGTGGAGGTGGAGGAAGTGTGGAAATTTTTATAACAACAGTATCTAACTCCACTGCGCATAAAAATACCCCCACCTCCCACACCCCATCCAACTCAACCACTCAGCCTCCTACATAACATCCTCAGTACATGTTATGTCATCTCCTTCCTGGTTGCCAGGGCAACATAGTTTATGCCTGTCAGATCTGAGTTGGGTGGAGAACAATGAGGCAAAGATGTTTTCTCTAAGTTATGCTCACGAGTCAAGTTGCCAGCTTTGATGTTAACCCAGAGAATTTCCCTAATAGTTTATGCCAGGCCCCCTTCACCTCTTTATTCCTTAGGCTGTAAATCATAGGATTCAGCATTGGTGTCAAAATGGCATAAAAGAGAGAGATCAACTTCTCCTGAAGGACAGAGGGACCAGAATGGGGCTGGATGTAAGTGAAAATGGCCATGCCATAGCACAGGGCAACCACTGTGAGGTGA